>JAJOOO010006089.1:0-75629 GCA_029582685.1 Solanum piurae
AAGGTGATACATTGCACTAAGTATTCCCTAAGGGTTGCTTGAGGAAAGGAGTTAAGATAAAGAGGAAGGTAATGTATTGTATGCATTGAATGTGCCTAAAATGTTATAAGTGGCTTATGTGCTATTATGAATGGTTTCCATGTGTATGATGATATATGTGGTTTTTATTGTGCCTAATGTGTTAAAGGTTCATGAAGTTTCTCTAAAAAGGCATGATTCATGGTTTCCAATTAAATGTCCTTTTAAAAGCATGTTTTACCATGGTTATCATACTTAATGCATTCTTGTACTAACACCATTCTTCTTCATCTTTTTACATCAAGTGTAGGTGGTGGTGGCTAAAGGACTTTCCTAGAAGTGATGAGTTTGGCTTACTATTCCCAAGTTCGAGTGTGTCCTTAAAGATTCAAGTACCTTTATGTTGAGGAGTTTCCTTAAGTTCATTGTACTAGATAGTAGTTTCTTTTGTATTGTAAGGGATGTGTCCCTCTTGTGTTGTATTCGTGTTTTAAGATGTCTACCTTCAGACGTAGTATCCCGAATGTGTATTAAAGGTTTTATGAAGTGACTTTCTAAGTCTTGTGTTATATTATGAAAAGTTTTAAATTTTCCGCTATTTTTCTATGATAATGCAATGACGAATGCTAAGGGCTTGTATAAGACCTCCGAGAGGTCGAATACGCCGGTAACGACTAGGGTGTGCTGTGGGTCGTTACAGCACCTACCACATCAGAGGTTGCAGCTTTTCTAACAGTTGTCTTGTCATCCTTTCACATACGCAATCTTGTAGGGATCAGGTCCCTTGCAAACTTTTCTTAGTGAGTTCTTGAGAAGACTTGCCAGCTCATGCTCCTTTTGAATGAATGAATTAATTTGTTGTTTGTCATGTTGAATAAGTCAACCATAAAGAGTTATTGACCGTTGGACAAACAACCTTGTCCATTCTGATTTTTGTAGTATGATGACGCCACACCAACCTCTGACAGGACAACTTTCCAGCTCTATACCATTTAAAATCTAGATGAGATAACTCTACCATGGACCGGGTCCCTGCAATTTGGGAGCCACTAAAATAGACAGCCTCGTCTGCTCTTCCTAATGGTGCAGTACACCACACTTTTCACCTATCACCTGACATGACAGCTTTACAGTTGTACCCCACTAAAAATTTGAATGAGAGCACTCTGCGAGGGCCTAGGTCCCTGCATTTGTGAGGATCATCAAAAGACCTAAAGTATAACAAAGAAGAAGATGCAATAAAGGTTGTTTCTTGTAACATCTTGCTAATTGAAAGAACTATAAAGAGTTAGAATTGAGAATAGTCATTTTTGGAAAGAATATAAAAATCTGGAAAATGTGTTAAGTATGTTAAGTTGAATTTTTGGTCAACATCAAGTGACCATAACTCCTAGATCAGGATGAGTCAGGTGTTCTTCCAGATACGTAAGAAATATCATTAAATTATCTTTCCAACGCCGCCAAGTTTGTGTGATTTCGAGTTCGTATGAGTGAGGTATGCTCATTGGAAGTTGAGTTATTTGGATAAGTAAAGTCCAATCCGGATTTTTAAAGGGTAGTTTGGTATTTTCCTTGCCCAATTGTTTTATTTCGTTTTTGATAATTAAATTAGGTTCTAATATGAATTATATCAGTTACGCTTTTACCAAAATATGCTAGGGATTGGAGAAAAGAGAAATGAGGAGAAAGGAGAAGAAAAGTTCATAGTTCGTCGAGTTCTTGGAGATTTTCATGTGGATTTCGCCAAGGTTTAGTCCCTACAAGGTATGTGAGTTCACACAGCGTTGGGTTCATTCACCCACGCGCCAAGCATGTTTAATTCAGCATGAATTTTTTGGAAAAGTGTAAAGTTTGAATGTTCTTGATGTGTGTTCTTGAATTTACTTTCGTTCTTGAATTTGGGATGAGATTGAGGAGTTCTTGAGAGTTTAAGGTCGATTTTAGAGTTGTGTTTGATTATATTCTTGTGTACATATGCTTCTGAATCTAAGGATAATTGGAGAAAAAGAATCGAATTTAGGCGTTTTGGGGCTAGAAAATGAAGAACGAACAAGTCAGCAGAATCTGGGTAATAGGTCTGCGACGCAGACCTGTTCCTCAGAATTGACAATTTTTCTTCGCGTCGTGGAGCGGTAACGGACCGTTCTTCCTCAAAATTTATTTCACGACCAAAAAATTAAATGCATCTCTGCGTCGCGGACTTGCTTCCTGACAGTGATTTTATGATCTTTTCTCGTGTTTAACTATTTAAAAAAACTCCTAAACATAATGAGATCTTTCCTATCACAAATCTCAATCCTTGAACCTATAATTTAATTCAAGGATCAGTTAAGAGTCAATTCAAGAGAAGTTAAGAGCCAAGTGATTTAACTTTGTTTTAACACTTGAGTTTTGAGTTAAGTAATGAGTAAAGTTGAAGTTCATTTCTTCAAAGTATATGGGGACTATGTATTTTCAAAGAGTTAAAATGTTTTCACATTTAAATAAGAAAAGTAAACCTTGATTTCCAAAGAGCGAGCTAGTTTTCAGAAAAGAGTAAGTGCTTTCACAATTAAGCAAGAGAGGAAACTTTGATTTCCAAGATAGCCTTTGAGCTAAATTTTTGAGCAATTATCTCAAATAACAGAAAGAAGTATGTTTTTTAAACATAAGAGCTAGTATCATAATTTGGGAGTAGTATTGAGCACCGATATGGGGGAGAGTTCAGACAACTCACAGAACCCATAAATCATATTGCCACCATGGGTAGAAAAGGATCATACTTTTTTGATGATTCCTTAGTGTTTATTAGCATTGACTAGTGGATCCACTTAATTAAGGCGTTCTATATGACGGCAAAGTATAGAACAGTTTTGGCAGCGTGGGCAAGACGTTGTATCACCACTTAGGCTCATAGTGGTGATTTTCGGTTAGAGAAACTCCGACAGAAACTATATTACTTTATTATATGGGTAAAATTTAGTTTGTTATTGCATTTTCTTTAACTAACTAGGTTGTTTTCTACTGTTTTAAAAGCTTTTCTTTATATTGAAATGAATTCAGTTAAGTTGAGTTGAGCCAGGTAAGTTCTTCAGTTCCTTTCAAACTTATATCTTGTTTTAGAATTCCCTTTGTATACTCTTACATTCAATGTACTGATGTTATTTGTCCTGCATATTTTAATGATGCAGAAACAGGTAACCAGGATAAGCATCCAGCACATCATTGATTATAGTTGAGCTCCAGAGTTTGTTGGTGAGCCTCATTACTTCTAGAGGATCCTTTTTTATTACTTTTCAGTATTTAGTTCATTAGGATGTCGTGGGTCTTGTCCCAACATCCATATCAGTTATTAGAGGTTTCATAGATAGACAGTCAGTTAGTTCATTTGTCTTTACTTTGTTATTGGCTTATGTTAAGATTTGAGTTGCCATTTTGGCTAAGTTAAATTTTTAATTCTAAAACATTATGATTTTAGTTTGAGACAGTTCAATTATCTTGCATTTGAGTTGTTTCTTAATGCTTAGAGTCTTCTTCTAAGTAATTAAGCCACTCCAAGTGTTCACTTGGGGCAAACAATGGTTCTCGAGTGTCAGTTACCCCCAGGGTGTAGGCTCGGGGCATGAAAAACTTGGTACCAGAGAACATAGTTCAGGAGTCCTAGGGATTCTATGAAGTCGTGTCTGTAGAGTCCTAGTTATCAGTGTGAAGCGCGTCACATCTATAATTAGGAAGCTGCAACATTTAGGAAATTATCTCAGTTCTTTCTTACTCATTTCATGCTTTAGAGTTCATCTCTATAAAGTTTCTTTCTAACTCGTGCTTGCGCATAACCGATTGTGAGTTGGGCTATGTTTGAGAATGTCTTTATGGGATGCTTCTTTCCCTGTGAGATAAGAGAGGCAAATATAAGAGAGTTTCTAACACTTAAGCAGGATTCTTTGAGCATTCATGAGTATGGGCTGAAGTTCACCCAACTTTCCTGTTATGCTCAGGAGATGGTTGCAGATATGAGGTGTAGGATGAATCTGTTTGTTGCTAGGTTATCTCGTCTGTCAAGTAAGGAAGGTAAGACAGCCATGCTAATAGGTGACATGGACATAGCAAGGCTGATGATCCATGTGCAACAAGTTGAGGAGGACAAGCTGAGGGATAGCGAAGAGCTTAAGAATAAGAGGGCTAAGACATCAGGGAATGAGTTCGGGTAGAAAAAGAGTAATGCGAACAGATCTTCTTTCCAACATAAGCAGAAGGGACCTTCTCTATCATCTGCTAGCGCACCTGCAACAAGAACAAAAGTAAGTACAATAGTCAGAACTTCAGAGCTAGACCTGCACAGTCTCAAGGTAGTGTTGCACAAGGAGGTAATGGGACTCCTACATGTGCTAAGTGTGGTAGAACCCACCCAGGTAAATGTCACGATGGCTACACAAGTTGTTTTAAGTGTGGACAAGAGGGTCACTTCATAAAAAGTTCCTTAAGAACCGGAAAGGTAGTGGGAATCAGGGTAATAAAGTCCAATCTTCAGCAGTTGCTCCACCAGACAGGGCTGCTCCTAGATGAGCTACTTCTGGTACTGGCGAGTGGACAAGCAGCCTTTATGCAATCACTAATTTGAACTCTCCAGATGTTGTCACTGGTATGATTAAAGTCTTTACTCTTGATGATTACGCTTTGCTAGACCGAGGAGCAAGTTTATCTTTCTTAACTCCTTACGTTGCAAATAAGTTTGATTTTCTTTCTAAGAAACTATGTGAACCCTTTTGTGTTTCTACACCTGTTGGGGAGTCTATTCCAGCTAATCGAGTTTATCGTGATTGTGTCATTTCCATCTATCACAAAGACACCGTGGTTGATTTAATTGAGTTAGACATGGTAGATTTTGATGTCATTCTAAGTATGGACTGGCTTCATGCCTGTTATGCCTCCATTGATTGTAGAACTCGAGTTGTTAAGTTCCAAATCCCTAATGAGCCAGTCTTAGAGTGGAAAAGTAGTTCAACAGTGCCTAAGGGTCATTTTATTTCGTACCTTAAGGCAAGAAAGTTAATTTCCAAGGGGTGTGTATATCACTTAGTCCGAGTTAATGACTCTAGTGTTGAGATACCTACTATTCAGTTAGTTCAGTAGTAAGAGAGTTTCCATAAGTCTTTCCTGATGATCTTCCTAGAGTCCCTCCTGAGATAGAAATAGACTTCGGTATAGATATTCTTCCAAATACTCATCCTATATCTATTTATTCAGTTAGTTCAGTAGTAAGAGAGTTTCCCGAAGTCTTTCCTGATGATTTCTAGAGTCCCTCCTGAGATAGAAATAGACTTCGGTATAAACATTCTTCCAAATACTCATCATATATCTATTTCGCCATATATAATGGATCCAGTAGAGTTAAAAGAGTTGAAGGAGCAGTTGAAAGATATCCTAGAGAAGGGTTTTATTCGACCGAGTGTCTCACCTTGGGGTGCTCCGGTCTTTTTTGTGAGGAAGAATGATGGTTCCCTTAGAGTGTGTATAGATTACCGTGAGTTGAACAAGGTTACCATCAATAATAAATATCCTCTTCCAAGATTTCATGATCTCTTCGATCAACTTTAGGGTACTACTTGTTTCTCTAAGATAGACCTTAGATCTGGCTACCATCAGTTAAGGGTAAGGGAATGTGATATTCCAAAGACAGCTTTCATAACCCATTATGGTCAATATGAGTTTCTGGTCATGTCCTTAGGTTTGACCAATGTGCCTGCAGCATTCATGGACCTTATGAATAGAGTATTCAAACCTTATTTAGATATGTTTGTTATAGTCTTCATTGATGACATACTAATCTATTCAAGGAATGAAGAAGATCATGCTAGTCATCTTAGAATAGTTCTCCAAACTCTAAAAGATAGAGAGTTATTTGTCAAGTTCTCTAAGTTTCAGTTTTGGCTTGAGGCTGTGGCATTCTTCGGCCACATTGTGTCTTGAGAGGGAATTAAAGTTGATACTTAAAAAATAGAGGTAGTACAGAATTGGCCTAGACTCACATCTCTAACTGATATTAGGAGTTTCTTAGGTTTGGCTGGCTATTATAGAAGGTTCGTAGAGTGGTTCTCATCCATTTCATCTCCTTTGACCAAATTGACTCAGAAAACAGTAAAGTTTCAATGGTCTGAAGCTTGTGAGAAAAGCTTTCAGGAATTGAATAAGAGGGTTACTAGTGCCCAGTTTTGACCTTACCAGAAGGTACTCAAGGTTTTGTCGTGTATTGTGATGCATATAGAGTTGGTTTGGGTTGCGTATTAATGCAAAATGGCAAGGTTATAGCTTATGCCTCCAGACAGTTGAAATTTCATGATAAGAATTAGCCAACCCATGACTTAGAGTTGGCTGATGTAGTATTTGCTTTGAAGATATGGCGTCATTATTTGTATGGTGTTCATGTAGATGTATTCACTGATCACAAGAGTCTTCAGAATGAGTCTACTTAGAAAGAGATTAATCTCAGACAAAGGAGGTGGTTAGAATTATTCAAGGATTATGACATGAGTATTTTTTTACCACCAAAGTAAGGCTAATGTTGTTGCTGATGCCTTGAGCAGGTTGTCCATGGGTATTACAGCCCACTTTGAGGAAGATAAGAAAGAAATAACAAAGGATGTGCACATACTTGCACGCTTAGAAGTTCGACTAATGGATTCCACAGAAGGAGGAGTATTGGTGATGAATGGGGCTGAATCTTCATTAGTTTCAAAAGTAAAAGAAAAGTAAGACCAAGATCCTATTTTGCTTGAATCAAAGGTAAATGTTCATAAGCAAAAAGTATTGGCTTTTGAACAAGGGGGAGATGGCTTATTGATGTATCAAGGTAGGTTGTGTGTACCAAGGGTGGATGAACTCCAAGAGAGGATCATGGAGGAAGCTCATAGATCTGGATATTCCATGCATACGGGTTCCAAAAAGATGTATCGCGATTTGAGAGAGGTTTATTGGTGGAGTAGTATGAAGAAGGGCATTGCAGAGTTTGTTGCTAAGTGTCTGAATTGCCAACAAGTTAAAGTAGAGCATCAAAGGCCCGATGGTTTCGCTCAGAATATAGAACTCTCGGAATGGAAGTGGAATATGATTAATATGCATTTCATCATAGGTTTACCAAGGTCTCGCAAGCAACATGATTCTATTTTGGTGATTCTGGATCGCTTGACCAAATCAGCCCACTTTTTTCTGGTAAATATTACCCATACGGCAAAGGATTATTCTAATTTGTATCTTCAAGAGGTGGTGAAGCTTCATGGGGTTCTGGTCTCCATTATTTCATAAAGAGGTGCGCAATTTACTGCATACTTTTGGAAGTCTTTCCAAAAGGGTTTGAGTTCAAAGGTGAACTTAAGTACTGCTTTTCATCCTCAGACAGATGGGCAAGCAGAGCGCACTATTCAGACTTTAGATGATATGTTGAGGGCTTGTGTGCTTGATTTCGAAGGTAATTGGGATGATCACCTACCTCTTATTAAATTTTCTTACAATAATAGTTACCACTCTAGCATCTGAATGGCTCCATATGAAGCTCTTTATAGGAGAAGATGTAGATCTCCTATCGTATGGTTTGAAGTTGGAGAAGCTGGGTTGATAGGACCAGATTTAGTTGATCAAGCTATGGAGAATGTGAAACTGATTCAAGAGAGGTTGGAAACGGCGCAGAGTCGTCATAAATCCTTCACTGATGTTAGGAGAAGGGAGTTACAGTTTGAAGTAAATGATTGGGTGTAGTTTAAAGTTTCACCCATGAAAGGTGTAATGAAAATTGGTAAGAAGGGGAATCTTAGTCACCGCTATATTGTCCCTTATAGAATATCCAAGAGGGTTGGTAATACAGCTTATGAGTTGGAGCTACCACAAGAGTTAGTCGTGGTCCATACGGTATTTCACATCTCCATGTTGAAGAAGTGCATGGGCGATCCTTCATTGATCATACCAACTAAAGATATTGGGATCAAGGATAGCTTATCTTATAAGGAGATTTTGGTTTAGATTCTAGATCGTCAAGTTCGCAAGTTGAGGACTAAGGAAGTAGCATCAGTCAAAGTTTTTTGGAGGAACTAGTTTGTTGAGGAAGGTACTTAGGAAGCTGAAGAAGATATGAAGAAGAGGTATCCACATCTCTTTGAAACCGGAGAAATTCCAGAACAAGGTACTAATTCCCTTCTTAGTACTCTTTAATTTATAAGTTGGCATGTTTTATTTCTATTGCTTGTTGGGTGTTTGAGGTGAATGTTAGATGTTACACCGTTAGCCTAGTAAGAGCAATCTCATTCGAGGATGAATGTTCCCATGGGGGAGATATTGTAACATCTCGCTAATTGAAAGTACTAGAAAGAGTTAGAATTGGGAATAGTCATTTTTGGGAAGAATATAAAAATCTGGAAAATGTGTTAAGTATGTTAAGTTGAATTTTTGGTCAACTTCAAACGAACATAACTCCTAGCTCATGATGAGTTAGGTGTGCTTCTAGATACCATAGGAAAGATTGTTGAATTATCTTTCCAACTCCACCAAGTTTGCACGATTCTGTGTTCGTATGAGTGAGATATGCCCATTGGAAGTTAAGTTATTTGGACAAGGAAAGTCCAATCCGGATTTTTAAAGTGTAGTTTGGTTTTTTCCTTGCCCAATTGTTTTATTTCGTTTTTGGTAATTAAGTTAGGGTCTAATATGAATTAGATCAGTTACGCTTTTACCAAAATACTCTACGTCTTGGAGAAAAGAGAAAAGAGGAGAAAACCTCATAGTTCGTCGAGTTCATGGAGATTTTCATGTGGATTATTTCGCCAAGGGTTAATCCCTACAAGGTATGTGAGTTCACATAGCGTTGGGATCGTTCACACACGCACCAAATATGTTTAATTCAGCATAAATTTGTCCTAAAAGTTGAAAGTTTGAATGTTCTTGATGTGTGTTCTTGAATTTGGGATGAGATTGAAGAGTTCTTGAGAGTTTAAGGTCGATTTTAGAGTTGTGTTTGATTAGATTCTTGTGTACATATGCTGGGTATCTGAATCAAAAGTGAATTGGAGAAAAATAATCAAATTTAGGTGATTTGGGGTTGGAAAATGAAGAAGGATCAAGTCGAAAAAATGTGGGTATAAGGTCCACGTCACGGACCTGTTCCTTAGAATTGACAATTTTTTCTACGCATCGTGGAGCGGTCATGGACTGTTCTGCCTCAAAATTTATTTCGCGACTAAATAATTAAATGCATCTCCTCTTCGCGGAATTACTTCCAGACAATGATTTCTTGATCTTTGCTCGTGTTTAATTATCTAAAAACACTCCTTAACATCATGAGATGTTTCCTATCACAATTCTCAATCCTTGAATCCATAATTCAATTCAAGGATCAGTTAAGAGTCAAGTCAAGTCAAGAGAAGTTAAGAGCCATGTCAAGAGAAGTTCATAGAGTCTTCTGAAAGTCTTTTACAAATGATTTAACTTTGTTTTAAGACTTGAGTTTTGAGTTGAGTAAAGAGTAAAGTTGAAGTTCATTTCTTCAAACTATATAAGGACTATGTATTCCCAAAGAGTTAAAATGTTTTCACATTTAAACAAGAAAAGGAACCCTTGATTTCCAAAGATAGCTAGTTTTCATAAAAGAGTAAGTGCTTTCACAATTAAGGAAGAGAGGAAACTTTGATTTCCAAGATAGCCTTTGAGCTAAATTTTTGAGCAATTATCTCAAATCACAGAAAGAAGTATGTTTTTTTAAACATAAGAGCTAGTATCATATTTTGGGAGTAGTATTGAGCATCGATATAGGGGGGAGTTCAGACAACTCACAGCCCCATAAACGATTTAGCCACCATGGGTAGAAAAGGGTCATACTTTTTAGATGATTCCTTAATGATTTTTAGCATAGACTAGTGGATCCACTTAGTTAAGGCGTTCTATATGATGGCAAAGTATAGGATAGTTCTGGCAGCGTGGGCAAGATGTTGTATCACCACTTAGGCTCATAGTGGTGGTTGTCGGTTAGAGAAACTCCCACAGAAACTATATTACTTTATTACATGAGTAAAGTTGAGTTTGTTATTGCATTTTATTTAACGATCTAAGTTGTCTTCTACTATTTTACAAGCTTTTATTTATATTGCATTTTTGTTATTGCTTTATATTGAAATGAGTTCAGTTAAGTTGAGTTGAGTTGAGCCATGTAAGTTTTTCAGTTCCTTTCAACCTAATGTCTTGTTTTAGAATTCCCCTCGCATACTCGTACATTATTTAACGACCCTAAAAATGAATAAGTGAAACTACAGCCTAATAAGTGTGCGTTTGAGTTTGGTGTGAGGTTTCATGGTATTTGATTTTGTTCCGAGTCATGGTTGAGGGGTTTAGGGGTCAAACGTCAACGTACGACTCCCCATGGACCACCCTAGGGGTCCTTGAGGAGGACCCTAAGTCTAACCCCAAGACCCCAATGAACCATGAAGTATGGCCAAATGGGGTGACCTACGGAAGGGGTCCACGCCCCGTAGGTCCATCCACGCCCCGTGAAAGGCCTTCTTAGGTCAAGGGGCCCTAAACCAAGCCACAGCCCCAAATCACGGAGGGACAATATGGTCCATGACCCCATCCACGGTCCGTGGATGGGAGTCTCGTGAATTGGACCTGCAATCTGGTTTTGACTCGGCCATTATAGGGGTGAATTGGTAATTCACCCCAAGTCTTTTTAAGTGTATGGACGGTTATTTTGGGTTTATTAACATATTTTAAGAGTATTAAAAGTGTTAAACTCTATTTTACATTCTATTATTTCAAAACCCCAAATCAAAACCCTTCCATCACAAAAAGTCTTCTCTTTAGAAACTCCATTGGAGATCAAGGCCAAAATCAAACTAGGGTTAGGGATTTCAAGGTATTTCTTCTTCAATTTTCGTGGGAAATCAATAGCAAGGTATGGTAGTCTTGATCCTTGTCTAACTTTTCATTCTAGGAGCCATTTCAAAGTATAAAAAATCTACGGTTTTACTCACTCTCATGGGTTCTTTCATCAAATATTTTCAAATGGTTTCCAATGACAAATTATGATTGTATTAGTGTTTAATTGATGATTTATGATGAAAATACTCTATGAACCCATGAATACTATCCATTTCTAAATTGTGCCTTATGAAGTGTGATTGATGATCATGAATGAATGTTGATGGATTATGCCTAAATTGATTTAGATTGTTGAATTGTGTCATTATACATGGCTTAATTGTAGTAAATTGTTGGCGATCTGGTGACTTTCATCATGGTCTTGAAAGTGCAAGTTATGACCTAATTTCTTGTTGAATTAGAATTTTGCTAGAGATGTTGATCCACTTGGAAGGTGGAGGTGTTTATTTACTATGTATATTGTGGTATTTAATTGATGTATATATTCCTTGCACCCTACATGTGGAGGTTAATGTATAATGATGATGTAAAGCATGTGTGTGATCTAAATAAATGAATGATGATCTTTTTTAGAAGCTAATGGTGTTAGGATTGAATGTTATCTCTCTAATAACACTTGTGAATGATGATGATTATGTGAAAGTCTATTCTCACACACACACACACATACTTGAATGCTGAATGAATGAAGGTCAATGATAATGTTAATGATGAAGTACTATTTGAAAGGCTATTCTCAATTCTACTTTAATGAATGTTAATGACTAGTTATGAAAGGACTTCTCACTATAAGGGGATTCTTAGATGAAAGGCTATTCTCATCTTTGAATCTTTGAGCTTTCTAATGAATGAATGAATGTTGGGTTTGGGATGGATACTCATACGTGATTTGAGGAGGGGCATCTAGTAGCAATATTTTATCCCATAATGAACGAATGTAATGAATGTCAAATACTACGTAGGGAATAATGCCAAGCACCGAGTGGATATGGATTGAGATGGGTGAACATATGTGAGTTGAAGTGGGGCACTTAGTAGCAATCTATTGAGATGGATACTCATACGTGAGTTGAGGCGGGGTTTCTAATAGCAATCTCCTTATCCCATAAACTATGTGCCCACATAGGTCTAGCTAGTGGAACAACTTAAGCTATAGAACAATGGTCCTACCTTAGGCAAGTAGGAATCACTTATCCAGTGAGGGTGACACCGGGATTCCATGTCAAGCTCTAATGGTCTATGTCGGTTAAGGCTTACCCCCACAAAGAATGTTAATTAACTATGGCTTCTTAAAACTACACTACTTAGTGTGGGTTGTGGTATGGGACGCAATCTATGCATTGCATAAGTAGGTTTTGAGAGAGGTTGTGTGGTGTTCCTTTATAATGTTAAATGAAATGAATGTGCTCTTATGATGATGTTAATGAAGAATGTTGGCTTAATGTCTAATTAAAAAAGGTGTTCTTAATGAAGCTAATCAAGAATGGGTGACTTAAATGCTTATATGTTTAATGTGAAGATGCATGCTATACTTGAATTGTATTATGAGTTACTTCCTTGTTATAACTTGTTGAGTATGAATGTACCTTGTCTATGGTGACTTCAAAGGAGTACTTAGTGTGAGTAGTAGTATGGGATGCTACTTGCACATTGCACAAGTATGACTTAGAGTTGTCCTAGATGTTGTCTTAAAGTGATGATGGGACTTATGTAATGTTTATGTCTCTTGTATGTTTTATTGTGTGAATATGTAAAGGTTAAATGCTAAGTTCACTTTTGGTGACCTTAAGGTGGTATGGGACGCTATACATACATTGCACAAAGTATAGCTTGAGGGTTACTTGAGGTGAACGCTTAAGGTGAAGGTAAAGGTTCATATGTGGATTATGTTCTAATGTGAAAATGTGACTTGCATGTTGGTCGTGACTTATATTATGCCTCTTTTATCAATATTGGTTCATGAACTTTTACTAAAATGGCATATATCATCACTTTTGAAACAAAGATATCCATTTTAAGCATGTTTTTGCATGGCTTCCATACTTAGTACATCTAATGTGCTAACCCATATTTCTTCTCCCTTTTTACCGAAGTGTAGGGTTTGGAGATATTGGTGTTCTATGCTTGAGGAGTAAGTTTGTAAGGTACTTGAAGATGAAGACTTGGTGAGTCCTCATAGTTTCGGGGACAATACCCACTTTGTTCCTTTATGTCTTTTAGTTTATGTTAAAGTTTTTGTATGGGCTAAGTCCCAATGTTTTATTCAAAGTATTAGATGGTTTGAGACATAGTATATAAAGTCTAGAAAGTCTTCCTCTTGCTTTTAATGAAAATGTCTTCGATTGTAAAGAAAGTTTTTAATTCTTCTCTATTTTCCTATGTTCTTATATTCAAGAATGTTATGAGGCTTGTTTAAGACCCCTTCGGGGTCGAGTACGCCGTGTTACGACTAGGGGGTGCTCTCGGGTCGTGACACATTCAATGTACTGATGCCATTTGGCCTGGATATTTTAATGATGCAGACACAGGTAACCAGGAGCAGCATCCAGCGCATCGTTGATTCTAGTTGAGCTCTAGAGTTTATTGGTGACCCTCATTACTTCCGGAAGATCCATTTTTATTGCTTTTCAGTATTTAGTTCATTGGAATGTCGTGGGTCTTGTCCCAACATCCATATCAGTTATTAGAGGCTTCCAAGATAGACACTCAGTTAGTTCATTTGTCTTTACTTTGTTATTGGCTTATCTTCAGATTTGAGTTGCCATTTTGGCTAAGTTAAATGTTTATTTCTAAAACATTATGAGTTTAGTTTGTGACAGTTGAGTTATCTTGCATTTTAGTTCTTTTCTTAATACTTGAAGTCTTCCGCTGAGTAAGTAAGCCAGGCCAAGGGTTCGCTTGGGGCCAATAATGGTTCTCAAGTGCCAGTCCCGCCCAGGGTGTAGGTTGGGGGGTGACATTTCTGATGTGAATAAATTACCTAGAATTCATGAAGAAGGGAAAAAGAAGGTTAATGATCATAATGGAAATCAAGAATCTGAAGTACATGATAGTGGAATTCCAGAAGACAACAAAGGAGATGAAGAATCAAAACAATGGGAAGGCAAAGAGGACGGAGAAAATGAAGAAAAATAAGAATAGAAGAAAGAAACAGAGGGTAGAAATCAAGAAAACAATAGCGGAGAAGATAAAAATGAAGAAACTGAAGAAAAAAAATAGGAAGAAACATAAGAAGTAGAAAATGAGGATGAAATAGAGGAATTGCCACAATATTCAACAGCTGAAGAACAAGGCGAAAGGCACAAACTCGAAGAAAGCAGAGAGAATGAAGGAGGATTAGATAATTTCAATCGTATAAACTCTGAAAAAATAAAGGCAAAGAGGATGGATAAAATGGAAACAAAGAAGTAGAGGAGAAAGAAAAAAAACTGTTGATAAAGGGAGAAAACCATTGGAAGAATCAGAACAAAATGAAGGCCAAGAGGATGGAGAATATGGCAAAAAAATAAAAAGATGAGAAAGAAACAAGAAGCTGCTAAAAAAGGAAAAAAAATCATTGGTAGCCAATACACAATTTTTTTCCAATTTCAAGCGAGGATAACCATCATACACAACTGAAGAAGATCAAACTCAAAAGTCACCACCCAAGGCTGATACTGAATTAGTCTATCACGACAAAGATCAGGATTTGGCTATTTTAAGAGACATGTATAATTTCTAGTTCAACAATAGGCATTTAACATATCCACATTCAGATGAATTACACAATCACATCATGGATTTGATCCCTAATTTGAATATCCTCGGAAATGATTTGACGGGAAAGATCACAACATTAGAGGATTATTTCACTACTGTTACAATACTGGATGGAGATAATCCTGAGATGGCATAGTCTGTTAACGAGAAATATTCTTGTCTATGCGATTATGGGATAATTTTGATGATAATGTTGGTGATGGGATATAGCTTATGATACTAATATTCAGAGTCATTATAGTATGAACTTTACGGAAGCGTTATAGACTCATTAGAAACTTGATTTTGTTTCTAATGATATATGGGTTATTATTTTCAACTATTTCTCTTTACACTTCTATTTGATGGCTTTTATTTAATTTATAGAATACATTGTTGTGTTTTTGTATCGATTGAAGGGAGCCTTAGCGTAACGATAAGAGTTGTCATCCTATGACTTGTAAAGCATAGGCTCAAGCCATTGTCCGTCCTTTCCTCGGATTATGCGTATAGTGAGAGAGCTTAGTGCACTGAGCACTCTTTTTTGTATCGATTATGATTTGAACCATTATGAAAAAAAAACATTAGTCTCGCATGATCAATTTCAACTTTATTATCGTCTAGGTTGTCCCTTGAATGCTAACTCGCACTATCATAAATGTCAAAAGATAATTATATGGATAGTCGATGACTAGGTGTACACGATTATAGACATAGTATACATTTGTCATCTATATTTAGTTTAAGCAGTTGAATGTCTTTATCATGTACTTTTCTTGAAAATGTACCATAATTTTATTTTATTAGTTATTCTAATATAAACAACATATAGTATAGTTATGGGGTAATATTTGACTTATCTATGTGATGAGATGTGCTAGTCCGCAGCGCACTAAGGGACCTGGTAGATAACGAATCAAGTAGTAGTAGATAAATACTAAACTGTGAAATAAGAACAACAAGGAGTTTTACGTGGAAACCTCCTTTCTAAAGGGAAAAATATCATGACATGTCACACAAGATATTTTTACTGCTTTCACTATTTACAAGCAACAAGTGATTACAGATTACAAATGCTTATTCACGGATTAAACTCTTAATCCTACCACCTGTAATAAATCAATTACAGAATGTACCGAAGCAATACCTCTATTGCCGACTATATTTTAAAAAAAACTAATATAGACTATAATCACCACAACCCCAATTAACTCTAACAAAGCTCAAATGTCACTACATGATGAAAACATGATTGATTTCTTTATAATTTATAAACATGTGGTATACAATAGATCGTACACAAGTAGTACAATACTCAAAAGCTACGGATAATAGCTCTATCAGGTCCCTCAGATGTTTTTGAATAAACTTATTTTCTCAAAAGACAAGATCCAACTTTTGTGATGGCGCTTGAATGTCTTGTCTAGGTTATTTAATGTCAAGTGAGGATATATTATCCACTAGACAAAATAACCTAGTGTTCTTTGACTGGTGGAGTACAATAATCTCGTTTTCTGTCCTCACCCACCCATAAAATGAGATAGTTTTACAGTTGTTTACCAGTTTGGCCACAACAATGGCATTTAACCTTGGGACCAAGTCCCGGTCCCAGAATTTGTTAAAATCATAAAAACACGGATGTTACAATATTTTCCTCCTTTTTGATGAGGACAAACGAACACATATTGAAGCACACACCTGCATCTCGATCCCCCTGTCACCATTACTACACCAATTTCCCTTGTCCCTCACTACAGAGTACAAAGAATTCCCACTTTTGACAGCATTAAAAAGTTATAGCAGTACAATTTTACAATATCTTAGGAAAATGCATAAAAAATTCAGGGCCAGTCGACGACAGAAAGCATGAGTAAGCAAGCAAATAGGGAAGAAAAAGTATAACAAAACAGGGCATTAGAATTAAAACAGGATAAGTATCAATCCAAACTATCTGTTAAGATCATTACAAAACAAAGATCACAATGCCATTGGAAAAGAAGAGTTAAAAGGAGTAACACTTATAGGATATTTAGGATGGAGGGGTTGGTGGAAAATACTGCATGAGAATATTCATGTGGTTTATTGCCTCAGGGTGAGCCTGCAATAATTGCTTGTTAAAAGACTTAACTTTCTCATTCAACGAGGCATTCGACATTCTGTGCTCGTAGTGCAACCATTTCACCTTATACATCAGCACTAGGACCAGGTCCTTCAGATCTTTCCTTTTGAAGCACGGCCTAAGTCTAGTAATTTCCAATTCCTTTGCTTCTAGGATGCTGGTGAGATCATCATCTCTCGTTTCAGTAGCTCTTGTTTTTTCAGAAGTTCCAAAAGGCGAGAATTGGATTTCAGCTTTCCTTCCATGCACTCGCACTCAATAAGTGTAGTCATTGAGAAAGCCTTCTTAATGTTCCCTGCAACTCCTTTTCCAAGAGGCACGTTGAAATGGTTGAAAACTTTGTTCAGTAAGTACCCATAAGTCATTCCATGTTTTCCATCCTTGATTGTTATGATCATGTGCATGTGTTCCAACATGATACCGGGAAGGTTAATGGCATCATATTTGTCAAACTTTCCGTAATAAAAAAGGTCTACTAATGATGCACCTATTCTTTTCTCAGTGCAAAGTAGAAATACTTTGTTGACAAATTCAAAGTACAGTTGATGATCCCCTTTCAGATATTTCTTGGGAACCCAGAACACTTAAGACCTTCAAATTTGTCTGCCTTTTAAATATACTCATCTAATGGCGCACATCTTTCTATTGACCTAATCCCTTTGCACAGAACATCCAGGATGATGCTGAGAGTATCCTCACTCAAATTAATCTCTACCTCATCCATTCTTTTCTCAATAATCCCATCTTCGAGCAGCTCAATCTTATAATAGAATTCATGAACTTATGGATCATGTCACTAAGGCACAGACCACTGAAATAAAAGCCCCCACTCCCAAAATGCTACACAAACAACCACGTAGTTGTACTTACCTAGTTTATCTAGTATCTCTGGATAAAAAAACTCTTTCATTCAATAACTTTTGGGTTTTAAGTACTTCAATTCAAACTTCTCTTGGGAGTTCCTTTTCCCTTCTTGACAGTAGACTCGGTCCCTCTACATGATTTGACTTTTGTTTGACTTTTTTTAAACATAAACCCTTTTGACTTGTTTCCTACCTATGGTTGCATTTCTTGCTCTAATTTTAGTTGCTTTGAAAACCTTTCCTTCTACCTCTTTTCTTTCTTTCGGTGACTACCGTTAAAATGTCCTCAGACTTAGTCACACTCATTTCTGGTTCTCTAGACATATCGATAACATCTTCTCTCAATATCCTTATCTTCAAAGACAACACGTTTCCTCTTCCTTCTATTGTAAATGGTTTGTGCTTTACTTTACGCCTTGGCATCTCCCAATAGTTTCTTTTGAGACCTACGAGTAGTGTAATTTTGAACAACCCATCTTAGTTTTTCCCTAGTCATCCTGGATACTTTCTCGGAGATATGGTTTCACAGACACCTGGTGTGCCTGGTTGATTTCCATGTTAATTTTTGAGGAATTGAGTGTTGTAGCTTCTTCTGGTGCATGTGGTTCCCGTCATTCCGTCCTTTTCCATGTGAGAGGAAAAATATCTTCATCTTCCTCCAAATATTCTTGAACATAATCAATAGGCAACCTAGCCTCAGGAGTTTGATAAAACATGGTCCAGACTTACTTATTACTGGATCTGGAGAACAGAAGGTGAATAACTCCCCTCATATCAGTCAAACACTGAACAACCCATTCATTACCGGCTGCAAAAATGTTGGATTCCGTCCCTTTCCCTAATAGTAGATTTCCATTAAACACTCGTTAAGACATGGTGGAGGATATAGGGCCTGATTGTGAAATGACATCTACGACATATGGATTGGCATTTGTAGGAGGTTTGATGACAAACTGTGCCTCTGAGTTATTTGAGGCTTCTTGAGATTTACATTGAGAAGGAAAGATTACAAGAGTAGCTGAGGACGGGGTAACTTCATTTTGAGACGGACAAGTAGGAAAGAGTTCTGCAGCCGCAGAGGCCAGGACTTTAGTTTGAGGGGTTTCCGACTTACCAGTTTCTCCCATACCACACATAGGAATTGCAGGAGAAGGATCTTCAAGGAGAGTTAGAGGAGAGAACATGAAAGAACTAGGAGTTTCAACTTCTGAGGGATTAAGGTATTTTGGGGGAGAAGATGAATTAGAGAAGTTTTTTTCATACAAAAAAATAGAGACATAATCAGAACAATATTTCTCTAAAAAAGAGTTATATGGAATGAGTTTTTTAAGAGAAGAGGGTTTTGCAAGAACTTTAAATCTTAAATTGGGTCCCTGAACATAAGCATCCTTTGGATTTTAAAATGAAAAGACGTTTCCTTTTAGAGCGGTGACAAGGGAAAAAGTGACAAATGGCAAGTGATCCTTTGCATAATAACTTAACATAGTAAGGCGACACTAAACTCTAAGCAGGGACCAGGTCCCTCTCTTTAAAATTGACTTTCGCTACCTTGATCAATATGACTTATTCTTCCCTCTAGCTAGAATGCCATGAGTGTGTACCTAAAATAAGGTACTTTTGTGAATTCATACACAATTTACAAAACAAAAAGCCACAGATACCTGCTCCCATAACATAGTCAATGAGAGGGTCAATTGTATGAATGTTGAGAAATCACTTCAGTTTGAGCATCCCCAGCTTCAACCTATTCTTGTTCAACTATTCTCTAATTAAATCTTTAGTGAAGATGTCAGCTATTTGATCTTCTGCCTAGCAGAACTTTATGATAACATTTCATTTCTCACCATTATCTCTCAAGAAGTGATGTCTCACATCGATGTGCTTGGTTCGTTTATGTTGAACCAGATTCTTGTCCATGTTTAAAACACTAGTGTTGCCGCACATGAGCGAAATTGTATCTGGGAGTACACCAAAATATTCAATTTGTTGTTTGATCCATAGGAGTTGAGCACAACATGAAGTTTCTATAACATACTCAGCCTCGACTGTAGAGAATGCTATTGAGTTTTTGCTTTTTGAGTAGCCTACCAAATCAAAAGAGTCTCCTGAAGGATAGAATAGGACTAGGTCTTGAGTTCCCTTCAGATATCTTAATATACTCTTAGCTACATTTAGATGAGATTCCTTAGGAGATGCCTGAAATCTTGCACACATTATCACGCTAAACATAATTCTAGGTCTGCTTGAAGTTAGGTAAAGAAGAGATCCAATGATTCCCATATACATAGTTTGATTTAGTTCAATGCTTGCTTCGTCAATGTCAAACTTGGAGCTAGTACCCATGGGGGTGTCAATTATGGCCTCTAGCATGTTGATTTTTTAAAGAAGCTCCCTCATATACTTTTCTTGACAAATAGAAGTACCATGAGTGGATTGTTTGATTTGCAGTCCTAGGAAGAAAGTAAGTCTCCCATCATGCTCATTTCAAACTCACTTCCCATCAAGGCAACAAAGTCCTTGCATAAAGATTCTAACGTGGCTCCAAAAATTATGTCATCAACATACACCGGCACAATGAGAAGTTCCTTCCCTCTTGATTTTAGGAATAAGGTATTATCAAATTTTCCTATTTTGAACCCATTTTCAAGAAGAAACTTACATAATATCTCATACCACGCTCTTAGGGCCTTCTTTATCCCATAAATGACTTTTCCAACTTCGACACATGATTCGGTAGATCAATATCTTAAAACAAATGAGGTTTCTTGACATATACTTCTTCCTTCAATTACTCTTGACATCCATTTGAAATAATTTGAACTCCATATGTGAGGAAAAAGCAATTAGAATCCTAATAGCATCCGTTCTGGCAACTGGAGGAAGGTTCCATCAGGTCCCTCTGAGGTCCTTGAATAAACTTGCGTTCTCAAAAGACAAGATAAAACTTTTGTGATGGTTCTTGAATGTATTGACTAGGTTATTTCATGTCAAGTGAGGATATATTATCCTCTAGAAAAAACAACCTAGTGTTCTTTGACTGGTGGAGTAAACTGATCTTGTTTCCTGTGTTCACCAACCCGTCAGATGAGACAACTTTACAACTATTTACCATTATGATAAAACAAAAACAGTCAACTCTAGGACAAAGTCCTAGGTCCAAGCATTTTTTAAAAGTCATCAAAACATTGATGTTACAACACTATGCAATTCTGGGGTAATTTTAACGAAAGTATTGGCGACGGGATATAGCTTCATATAGTAATATTCAGACTCATAATAGTATAAACTTTACAAAAGCATTATAGACTCATTAGAAACTTCACTTTGTGAGTTTATATGATATATGGTTATTTTTGGTCAACTGTTTATCTTTTCATTAATGTTTGATGTATATAACCAACTATTAGTTGTCTTTTTTGTATTGATTGAAGGGAACCTTAGAGTAACGATAAGAGTTTTCATCCTATGAATAGAAAGACCTAGGCTTGAGCCATTGGAACTACCTCTACTTCTTTCGCCCATGTGCATAATGAGAGATCTTAGTGCAAAGAGTTGTCTTTTTTTTGTTTCAATTGGGATTTTAACCATTATGGAAAGAAGAAATATTAGTCTCCAATGATCAAATCAAATTTTATTATCGAATAGGTTGTCCCTGGAATTCTAACGGTAATAAATTGACACAATGAAACAGTAACCGCACTTGTATTTATAAGCTATAACTCAACATAAAAGTAGTAGATGTATTGAATCTCTAGAATTAGAAATTACAAGGGAAATTGCAGAAGTGAAATAGCTAATTACTGAAGAAAAAGAAGACGAGAAATTAGACAGAGAGAAACCAGGACGAGAGATATAGACTTTGCCTAAGCATGATTATGATACTCTTAAACTATTATTTCTAACTATGTGTCCTTTTAAACTAGTTGTTGATTGGGCATGGATCCCAAATAAATCTTTGTGAAGGGCTTATGGTTCTATTTCTTTTTCTCAGACCAATAGTTGCTTGTGTGGCATCCCTATAAGTATCGACGTTGTCTAACATGCAACGTACTTTGACTTTGAAATAGATGAAGTGATCATCAAATCCGATAAAACAAAATATTGAATCGAACCGTATGAATTTCTACCAGAAGTTATTACAAGTAGTTTGATTTGCACTTTTCAGTTCACTGTAAAAGACTAATAATAACTCCTTTGATCATCTAATTTTTCATGCATCATTAAATAGAAATGAAGAGTATGACATATGGTCGTTAAATTATGCAGATGATTTTGGCCAATAATCTATATTGAGTTGGTTCGACTCCTCAATTTCTTCATAGTTATAGAATAAGAAAGAAAAGTTTTTTTCTAAGTGAGTAAGTTCATATTACTTAGATATAACTAAGGAAATTTTTAATGTTATAACTTAAGATCAAATGCAAATGTTAGGCTTCTACTTCTACCTTTATGTAAATAAAGTATGACCATTTAATTATATATTTAATTTAGTGTGGGGCTAAAAAATTTAATTCAAATTTTAAGTCAGGAACATCTCACTTTCAGTATCAAATATAGTATAATATATGATATCATGATGATGACGTATGGCTATGTTTTAGGACGTTCCTATGTATTGTAATATACAATATAAGTCAATTTTTTACTAGACTTAAATCATGACAGTCTTTAATGTCTAACTAACCAAAATAGTCTAGTGTAAATATATAGATAGAGTTATGGAAAGAAATATAACTTTTATGGCATGAAAATCTGAAGTGAGACTTAATACAATTTTTAGTTATTTTAGTCAAGTGAATAGGCTATAAATCTAGCAAGAGAAAGATCCATCTCATCATTTTCAGTAACAATTGTTCTTTCTTTTTTACTTTATCAGCTCCAACATTTTCACAAAGAATCATCATGTCTGAAATGCTACCTTAGAACTAAATTAAGAATCTATAGTTTGGTCACATATCTCCTCTCCTCCACATGATCACTTCAACAAAGATCTAAAAAATGAAGAATCAATCATTTCTGAATCTACAATAGATAATGTTGTAAATGAAATAGAGGACCAAAAAGCAACAGAAAAAGGAAAACTCCGAGCATTTGAATTGTATGAATTGAAGTGTGTACGTCCAAAAATTGAAGAAAAAGGAAAGTCTCCCATGATTGAATTTTATGAATTGAAGTCGATCAATAAGACTGCATTTTCAAATCTTATACAAGGAGTCAAGGAGGAACGTTCGAAATTCAGTTATAAAAGAATATAACTATGATAATTATCATGATGTAGTTATTTTGAAGTCTATCTATCATTACTTCTTCAAAAACGGGGTGATTCCATATCTTTAAATTATTCAGAGAATTTTATAAATTACATCGAGGCTTAAATTCTCAACTTGAAATTTAGTGGCCAAGCCTTGAAGAGTAAGATCATTATGTTAGTGAGACATTTCTTAACTATTTTGAAAATTGTAGGATATGACCCTAATTTAATCAACCCTATTCATCGTGAAATTTTCTACTTGTCTATGGGTTTATGGGGTTAAATTGGGAGACTACTATCAAGTTGGCAAAGAGATAGATGAAACTGATGACAATTTGAAAAACTAGAAGGGTTGATCCATTCTTAAATTTTTTGGTCGATGTTTTCATAGCAAGATTTTGAATTGTTTGTATTTTTCATTTTAGCTGAAATTTTATTGCTCGATTGGAGATGGTGAAAGATCATTTTAATTTGATGTGAAATATTTTTATTTTTCCAAGTTTGATATCTTGTGCTCAACTTATATAATCAGATACATATGTTAATTAATCCTCTCTTCTTTCAAGGAAGGAAAAATAACAATGGAATGACATAGTTTAACAAAACCAGTAGATACATGTGAACCCTTGGAAATGAAAAGTAATACAATGCTCCTAAAAAAATAGAAATGTCTATGAAAACAATAGAAGGCCGGCATTTTGTCCAATTGAGGGAATTACATGCTATGGGTAAATCAACAAAAGATACATTATCCATATATATATATATATATATAAATATATTACCTAAATGCTTCAATACTAATTAAAAGAAATCGTAGTATCATTTTTCAATTTATGATCCACCGAGTAAACCTTATATGGGATCCTAGAAACTTAACATTGATGGTATCTTCATAGGAAGTCAAGGAAAAACAAGAGAGGTAGGAGTGTGAAAAGGAATAAAGATAGACCTAGTGAGTACTTTCTCAGAGAACTCTACAAGGGATAGTAATACAAGAATTTGAACATTAAATCATAATACCTTCTATGATTGTCTAACAAGGTATGTGTCGACTTGAAATAGCTAGATATTTTTTATGCATTTAATCATGCCAATCACCTCTTATCTGTTTTCTTAGGTTGTACAAGAACAATCTTTAACACCTAGCTGTAAGGAGTTCGGACGAATGATGAGTGGTAGATTTGCACTCATTTAAGGTCTATTTAGCTCAATAATTAGTGTTTCCAATGCCTATTTTTTTCCTATTCTGATAGAATATTGATAATTTGAAGCTATGAAGGCAATTGTACAAGGCAAGGACTGATGTTTGAAAGAATGACAATATTTTTTTTAAAAAACAAGTGCAAAGTAAACATTGTTAGATTGCCTACCATGAAGGGTGGATAACCAACTGAGCACGAGCTCGCCCAAATTGACAGTTCATGCACTTGTGTCTATCAAACAAGGTCGGTGAACTCCAATAGAGATGGTGATGCTCCAAATGAGAATAGTGGTCCTGATGCACATCGCTCAAAGTGACAATGCTTAAAGCAATGATTTACTGCTTAAAAGGCGAACCAAGGTGGTACATCTAGTTCATAGTTTCGCTACAGATGATACACGAGAAATATTTTTGTAGCAGTTCATCCTGCTAATGACCTATATATCTATGATTCTTTTTTCCTAGATAAAGCAGCAGGCATCGGTCCATAAAACCAGTGATTCACCGAACGTGAAAGGTTGACGCATTCGAGTTCACCAAGTGAGGTTCCATATATGAAGTGTAGAGTATTATAAGACGAGCTAAGGAGAGAAGGGCGATTCACCGAGCAGGTTTGTCAAGCCCGACTAATGTGCCAAGTCAGTCGCGAAATGGATTTTGTCTTAAATTTTGGAAAAGTATAAATAGCCCAAAGGATACAGAATTTAGAGAGTTCCATTTTTAGAGAGTTGAAAAAGTTCGTTTGGGAGAGTCTAAGCACATTTTACCGTTGAAGAACACTTTTCTAGCTTTTGGGGTCTTATAGTTTGATTTTGAATTTGATAAATTGAAGTTGAATCCAAAGTTGGTTTATTCTTAATTTCTTGATCTCATGTTACCCATGGTTGCTTCCATGGAAAGTATACTTTGTTTACTTTTTTTTATTGGTGGCTAAAACCCCAAGATCTAGGGGTGCTCAAATTGGGCTGGGTGTTGATTTAATGTCGTGCATATTGTGGTACGCTCTAGTTTCTTGTTGTTCATACATGAATTTAGTGTAATTACCATGGGGTTAACTCAAGGGTTAAGGTTTCAAACTTAATTCCTATTTCTGATCTCCGATTGATGCTCGAAAGAGATTGCTTGGAGTATGTAATTAGTTCAATACTAGAAATATAGGTTTGATTTCAGTAACTTGTTTGAAAGAAAGGTTATGGTTAGGATTTTGTTTCCTATTCGTGAAAGAGAGAATAGAGTAAGGTATTGGGTTATTTGGGATTAGCATGTAGATGAGACCGAAAGGAGATTCTATGCATAGATATTTAGAGATCGAATGATGATTAGTGTCAATGAAGATTACTTAGCCTATTCATGAATGTTCATCACTAAAGCGCTACATAGTTGCCCATATGTTATATCAATTTCCAATACCTACACCCATAGATTGCTTGTTAACTCTGTTTTTCATCTAATTTTTAGTTTGATTGCAGTAGTTGATAATCAAAGATTTATAATAAGTATCATTCACCCAATTGTTCTTACTATTACAGATGAGCTAAATTAAATTCCAAATTTCTTGGTAAGGAATTCTCTACGATATACCATTACCTATGGGTTTAGACCCCGACTCTTCGTTAGGTTTTTAATGAGTACGATCTCCCACTCTTTTAATTGGTTTTTGAGGGTGATTTGAGTGTTATAAAAAATGGCCCCGCTATTAGAGAGTGGTAGTTGAGAATTCTAATTGAGTAATTAGATATAAATTTTGTTTATTTGTAGTAGATTTTCTGTTTGATGTTGTTGTTGGCTGATTTGTAGGTTAACAAAATAAGCGACCATGGAAGTGACAATGATAGTGACTTTGGTCAAAACAACCACATGGGTGATTTAAATGACATACTTTAATGTCATTCAAACGATGGGAGCAGTCCGGATACCTCCCACAACGAGGAGGATTGTGTTTCACATCACATGAACTATGGTATACTTATTCTAGATGAATGGAATTTTTGGGGGTCTAGCTCATGACGATCCCATGAACATCTTAGAAATTTCAAGTAGGTATGTCGACCCTTTGTATTCAAGAATATCTCCCAAGAGTCCGTAAGGTTGAGGGTTGTAACACCTCACACTTGAGAAAATAGAAAATGCATCTTTCTAGAATCTTGTGTCAGAACCAACAGAAACCACCCACGGATCGTAGGTAGAACCACGGACCTTAGGTGAGGTCCAGTGGTTCAATCCTAGACTTAGGGGAATTTATGAATCTAAAGATGACACCTATGGCCGTGAACCACAACCCGTTGATTGACTCACGGACCGTAGGATGGTTCTGTCGTTGGGGTCCAAAGTTTTATGGTCTCTGATCCCACCTAAGGTTGACCAGTACGGTCCGTGATTGGACCATAGGTGAGGTTCAGCAGCCAATTAGAGGAAAATTGTTGTTGGGTCAACTTCAAATGGTCATATCTTTTAGAACATAATAAATTAGGTAGCCCATGACCTATCAAATAAATGATAATTGAATACTCTTTCCAACGCCATCGAGTTTGCTAAAATCCCATCTCCAAGTGAAAAGTTATTTTGTTTTAGTGAAACCCTATCGGGCAGAGCTTGACCGACAACTCCTACCGATGGTTGGTAGTTCAACCAATGGCCCTTCAATCCTGTAGTAGGTGGCACTCGTCAAATTTAAGTCAGTGTCGTTTTGGTCCTTTCCCCTATGCATTGGGCACTTAAACTACGTCATTTGATTTCTAAACTACGTCGTTTTACTTAGTTTAAGCATAATAACTTAGTAAGACATACCCAAAACCTTTATTCACAAAAAATCATCCAAATTTAGAGCAAAAATGAGAAGAAAGAAGCGAAAGTTTTCCAAGAACAATCAGAAGGTTTGCTTCAAGTTTCTGCCCTGAAATCAAAGGATTTCTCCGTAGATTTCATCACTAGGTAGGTCGGAATTCACTAGTGGCTTCCTTTCATCCACAAGGTCCCTAGAATTCAGTCAGATTCTTAATTCGATATATCTTTCTTAGACGTAGGGTTTCTAAAATCTTAGATATTAGTTGTGATTTAGCTGTTATAGTACTCTTACTCAGATTATCATGTTTTCGTGAAACGTTGCTTAGTTCCTTGCATGAAACTCAGAGCCCTAGATGTGTAAATTCTTTTAGTTCATAAATTACACTTGCTAGGTCAGTTAAAAATATATACATGCTCCATGTTTTTGAATGTTACATTGTCAGTTCCAAAATGAGTCATTCTCAGATTTGCATGTCAGAACATTGAGTTATCCAGTATTGTGGTTATGTTATGTCATATACATTTCCAGTAGTCTTAGCAACGAGTTTACTAGGGTTCAATGCACCCTCATAGTCCAAGAACTACATGCCCCCGTAGGTTTACAAGTCACCTCTGCTAGCATCAGATTTAGTGATTATGTCAGTCATGCCTTTATACCCCTGGCAAGGTATATTGGGTCCTCTCAATGGGGCGTATACATCGGATTCCGCATTAATCTCACGTGGTTTTATGTCGGTTAATAGTATCTACCATAGTCAGACTCTAGTGCATTTGACCAGGTTTTTAGTTATATAACAGTATTCGGTCTCACCCTGTCATGTTAATAACCAGTACTTAATCATTGCATGCGGTTCATTTCATTTCAATATATTTCAGTATCTACATTATGTTCAAATTATGTCATTACTCAGTTATTTTTTGTTCAGCTTACATATTTGTTCAGTTATATTTTATATCATGCATGCTCAGTGCATTCCAAGTACTGACCCATACTCTGTGCTACATCATTTCATGATGTAGGTTCATGTCATCAGCATCCAGATCACACTTAGATCAGTTCTCAGTCCGTACTCAGCAGCATCAGTGGTGAGTTCTCATACTTCGAGGACAATAGACATGCTTTCCATTTCAGTCTGTTATTTTATTTCAATTTTTCTAGAGTTATCTAGGGGCATGTCCCAGTAACTCTAGTCAGTTAGAGGCTTTGTCAAACATAGTATTAGATTCATCTTTAGCATTTGAGTGAGTGTTTAGTATTATTGAACTTGTAGTATATTTTATATATTCAGGCTAGTATTTGGGTATTACCAACATTTTAGTTAACTATTGTTTTAAGCTTCCGCATAATACCTTTTATTCAATTGTTTTAGTGTTCTTTTGATATGCTAGCTTGGGTTCACTCATGATCCTAGGCCACGTGTTACGTCAAGGAGTAGCTTCAAGGTGTGACAAACTTGGTAACAGAGCATTAGGTTTAAGAGTCCTAGGATGTTTGAAAGCCACACTAAGTATAGTCTATTTCATCGGTGTAAAGTGCACCATATATATGAAGGGGAGGCTGCAAAGTGTTCTAAGAAAAAACTTCACTCTCTATGCTACTCTTATAGTGGGTAAGGTATATTACAATTTCTCCATTCCAATAGATCGTTATGCGTTTTAGATCATGACTATTCATAGAGCTTACGCATGGAATGCTAATGCACGCAACGCTAAGGCAGTTCCTCCAGTCCCAGACCATGAGGTTACAAATGCAGAATTTTGAAGTGTGATCCAGCTCTTGGATCATAGCCTAGCCAAGCAGAACATTCAGCAGGCTCAAGTTCTTGTAAATGCTAATAGTGGATCAGCGGCAACTAGGGTTTGAGACTTTGTTCGGATGAATCTGCTTGAGTTTTTAAGGTTGTAGATTGGTGAGGACCCACTGAACTTTATTGATGAGGTTAAATATTTTTTTGGAGTAATGCAAGTGACGTGTACTGAAAGTGTTGAGTTAGTATCCTATCAACTCAAAGATGTAGCTCACATTTGGTTCACAGAGTGAAAGGAAAATAGGGGTGAGAATGCAGCTCATGTGATATGGGATTGTTTTACTGGAGCTTTTCTAAACAGGTTCTTCCCTGGGGAGTTGAGAGAAGCTAAGGCACAAGAGTTCATGAACTTGAAGAAGGGTTCAATGTCAGTTCAAGAATATGGGTTGAAGTTCACTCAGCTCTCCATGTTTGCTCCACATATGGTTGCTGGTTCGAGGGCACAAATGAGCAAGTTCTTGTTTGAGGTGTTTGATTTGGTGAAGACCGCGTGCAGGAATGCTATGTTGTTCGGGGATATGAACATATCAACGCTTATGACTCATGCTCAGCAAGTTGAGGGAGATAATCTTAGGGAAATGTCTAAGGAAAAAAAGAAGGGTACAACAGGGAATTATTAATACCCTCAGAAGAAATCGAGTGGTGGAAATCGCTCACAGTTTCAGCCGAGGTCTACAACTCCAAAACCTTCATCAGCTAGTGCTCCATCGCCCAGGTTTTGATAGGATCAAAAAAGTAGGGCATCAGACTCTATGTCTCAGAGGAGTAATTCAGGTAACACGACTTTCCCAACTTTTCCAAAGTGTGGTAAGAATAATTTGGCCGAGTGTCTTACAAGCAAGGAAGGTTGCTTTGGGTTTGGTTAGTCCGGCCATAGGTTTAAGGATTTCCCTTAAGTCGGGCGCGGGCAAGGAGGTAATAATAATAGGGCTCAGTCTACAGCACCAGAAGGTCGCCCAACTCAGCAGGGTGTTTCATCTGGTACAGGTGGTAGTCAGCACCAGAACAGGTTGTATGCTCTCCAGGCTCGCCAGGACCATAAAGATTCTCCTGATGTGGTAGCTGGTACGTTACGAGTCTTTCATCTAGATATTAAGGCACAGTTAAATCCATGGGCTACTTTGTCTTTTGTAACTCCTTATATAGCAGTAAACTTCAGTGTCAGTCCAGAAACTCTTTTAGAACCCTTCTCAGTTTCTACGATAGTTGGTGACCCAGATATAGCTAGATGGGTATAAAAAAATTTCCCTGTCACAGTCTCTTAGAAAATCACCTCAGCAAATCTTGTAGAGTTAGAAATGGTAGATTTTGATATCATTCTATGCATGGATTGGTTACATTCTTGTTATCCTTGAGTCGATTGTAGAACTAGGATTATTCGGTTTCAGTTTCCAAATGACCTAGTCTTAGAATGGAAGGGTAGTAGCTTAGTGCCTATGGGTCAATTTATTTGTTACCTTAAGGCCAAAAAGATGATTTCCAAAGGGTATATCTATCATCTTGTTTGGGTTGAGGATTCAAACTCCGAAACCCCAACTCTTGAGTCTGTCCCAGTAGTAAATGAGTTTCCAAAAGTGTTTCCAAAAGATCTTCCTAAAAGGGAAATCGACTTTAGAATTGATCTCCTTCCAGATACCCAGCCTATTTTGATTCCTACTTATAGATTGGCTCGAACTGAGTTTAAGGAATTGAAAGAACAGTTGAAAGACCTTTTAGATAAGGGCTTCATCAGACCTAGTATCTCTCCATGGGGTACTCCAGTGTTGTTCGTGAAAAAGAAAGATGGTTCTCTCATGATGTGCATCAACTATCGTCAGTTGAACAAAGTCACAATCAAGAATAAGTATCATATCCCAGGATTGATGACTTGTTCGACCAACTTCAGGGTGCTAGTTGTTTTTCTAAGATAGTCCTCAGATCCAGCTATCATCAACTTAGAGTCAGATATAGTGACATCCCATAAACAACCTTCAGAACTCAGTTTGGTCATTATGAATTTGTGTTTATTTCATTTGGACAAAAAAATGCTCCTCCAGTTTTTATGGACTTAATTAACAAGGTATTCAAGCAGTATTTGGATTTATTCTTTATCGTCTTCATTGATGATATCCTCATTTACTCTTGGAATGAAGAGGAGTATGCGACTCATCTGAGAGTTATTCTGCAAACTCTCAAAGATTTCTAGTTATTCACTAAGTTAGGCAAACGTGATTTTTGTTTACAGTCCATCACTTTCCTTGGCCATGTGGTATACAGCAAAGGGATCCGAGTGGATTCACAGAAAATTGAGGCAGTATAGCACTATCCCAGACCTACCTCTCAAGCAGATATCAGAAGTTTCTTAGGTTTGGTCGGTTATTAGAAGAGATTTGTTGAAGGTTTTTCATCCATAACTTCCCCATTGACCAAATTGACTTAGAAGAAGTGAAATTTCAGTGGTTAGATGAGTGTGAGAAAAACTTCTCAGAACTAAATACTAGGTTGACTACAACTCCTGACTTGACGGTTATGCGATAGATTGTGATGCATCTAGGGTCGGTCTAGGTTGTGTGTTTATGCAGTGAGGTAAGGTCATAGCTTATGCTTCTAGATAGCTTAAGGCTCATAAGAAGAACTACCCAACTGAAGACCTCGAGCTTGCAGCTGTAGTAAACACCCTATAGATTTGGAGACATTACTTGTATGGTGTTCGCGTAGATGTGTTCACATATCATAAAAGCCTACAGTATGTGTTCACCCAGAAAGAGTTGAATAATTGTCAAAGGGGATGGGCTTGAATTCCTCAAGGACTATGACATGAATATGATTTACCATCCGGGTATGGCCAATGTAGTAGCTAATGCTCTCAACAGACTGTCTATGGGTAGTGTAGCACATGTTGAGGAAGAAAAGAAAGAGTTAGCCAAAGAGGTTCAGAGGCATGCTCGCTAAGGAGGTTACCTTACAGATACATCAACTAGTTGTGTGATAGTTCAGAATGGATCAGAATCTTCATTGGTAGCTGATTAATGACGTTTCAAAGACACTTCATCCACCTCTAAGCATAATCGACTGTTAATCAGTATATAACCCAACTAAATGAGTTGGGGTCAAATCCCATAGGGAGCGGTATGTGTTTCAGAGTCAATTGGGAAGTACGAATGTGATCAAATCAGTCATAGGAATAAAAATGATTGAATAAAAACATAATTCAAATCAAGGGGAGACACGAATGTCAAATAAAAGGGGTTTTGGTTTTGATTATCAACTACAAACAGTGGCAATCAATATGAAATAACAATAATGAGACGGGTTCTTGGGATGTGATTCGATTATAGGCTAATATAGACAAATGGGTAATTGCAATTATTAGAAAAAATCTAAATATTAGTGAGTAAGCTAGGCTATAGAGGAGATAAACTTTCTCTCAAACAATTTATCCCGAATCAAGTTGATTTCTCTCGAACAGCAACAAGCATGCAAAATAAGAATAGCCCACACTTTAGTCCATTCAATCTCTCGAGCTGAATGTGTGGGATTGGGTTTAGGATTCACTATCTCGAGTTGAACCCATGTCAACCCAATACCCACAGACCATCAATCAATAAGCTTAGTTTTAAAACCTCTCTCTCGAGCAAGCCAAAAACACAAGGGTAGAACTGCATTCACAACTACAATTCTTAAATTAAACAATAATTAATGATTGAACTCACTTCTAAATAACATTTAGACTAACAATTAGCGATACCCATAAACTAAATCAGCCCATAAGCACATAATCACACCCCAAGAATTTGGGTTTTAGCTAGATATTATAAAAAGATAAAAATTGTTACCAAATTGAGTTTCCATCAACTGGGTAAGATTGATTTTGTCTTTACAATGTTCCAATTTGAAGAATCTCAAAAACCCACTTCCAATTTCTCAAAAGTGAAAAACTTCAATTCTTTAAAGCTAAAGAAAACTTGTCATACAGTTCAAAACTTAATAAAAATTTGTTCTAAAGAGTAATTGTTACTAAACTAAATGTTCAAAAATGTATTTATAGTAGCCAAAAATGTGCTGCGAAGAGTCACTCGGCGAAGTAATTCGGGCTCGCCGAACCACTCGGCGAGCCACCCTTTGGTCACTTCCATCACCCTTCTACCTTGGCATTCATCATCCTTAAGATCTGTAACTTTGGGCGATATGACTGCACCGCGGAACCACTCATCGATCTGCTGACTACTCTTTTATCTCGCCAACTTGGTTCTTTCCTTCAGGTCTTGGCACACTCGAACTTTAGGCGGTCAAATAGCTATTCGACGACTCGCCAAGTGGACTTGGCGATCACCAGTCTTTCTTTCCTTCATTCTTTCAGCTCACTTTGTTCTTTTTTGCAAATTAGTGTCGTTGCTTTGTTCCTCGATCCACATACGTGGAAATCAAGGGTTTTACATCAGTTATTGGCACAAAATGAGCATTTTAGGACACTAAAGCTATATAAATAAAGCCCTAAATGAGTCCAAATCTTGGACTCATCAACACCCCCAACTTAACCTTTTGTTTGTCCTCAAGTAAAACTCAAGTTCATCAGTTCAAAAAGGATGTCTCAAACAAAACTATAAAAAACTCAATCATGAATGCACACAACAAGACTCAACTTACTCATGCAAGGATAAATTTTGCACTCCAAGATTCAAGTTGTGACTCACTTTTATATAATATTCTCAAGTTCACAATGATTGCTTCAAATGCAAGTTCAAGCTCAAGAAAGGTACTCAAATGCCCTCACCCAAAGATGATTCCATATTCACACAGTTGTTCAACAATGTATAGTTCCGAAATCACATACAACTCTTACACTCACAAAGATGAACACATGTATGAGTTCACCTATAGGTTTTCCCTTATTTTCCAGTCAACCTTCGTTTCAGCTCACTTAAGATCAAAAAGGTATTTTCAAGGTTTGTAACGGGTTTCAGTGTAAAGGTATGGTCATTTAGGTTCAGTGGTTGTTATCCCCATGAAATGTGGTATGAACATCACTTTATTTCCTTCTCTTCACATTATCACTTATGCTCAAAATTCACCCCATTATTCACTTCTCATGGAATACCGAACACCCCATTTCTTATGCAACTTCACAACTTTTTCATTCTTTTTCTTTCTCATTCTTCTTTTCTTTTTCCCTTTTTTTTTAGTAAGAACGAGTTCCATATTTTTCAAAACCATGGACAAAGGGGGACTTCTTTGCACTTCTTGATTTACCTTTTCTTTTCACCATACCCGCAACTTAGGCTTTTGGCCTAAGTTGGATATTCAAACAAACCACAGTTCATGAGGATTATGGGTGAGTGGATAAAGAGGAGTTACAATTGCATCAAGTTTCTTTCAAGAAAAGGATAAGGCTCAAGGGGTGTTCAAGCAAAGTTCACACACTCATAAGGCTGGCTATAAAAGAGGTATATCGTCAAATTGTTTCACTCTTCAAAATTGTTGCCTAAGATCATTTCAAGAGCTTGCATCACTTAGTCAACCGGACCAACGGGGAAAATTTTAAGTGTCATCACACAAGGTTCACGGTAGGCTCATCACACAAGGCATTGGTACCAATATCAAACAAGACTCCACACTTTCGCTAGTGTGCAATGTTCATCAGAAGAGACTTCATTCGATAACCGGCTAGTCACAATAAAATGCAAAAATTTCACATACTGCATATGCAACTTCAATTGGCTGATCGTAACCGCACATTCCTTTTTTTCCGATTAAGAGCACTATTTAAGTCATCGGTATTAATCATAACCGATACTCAAATTCGCACAAGAACAACCACAATCAAACACAACAAGAGGTGGATTTTTTTTTAGAAGGGTCAAAAACCATTTACATTAAAAACAAGGAGCCATGAGCTCAAACATCCACAACACAACATCGAAACAGAAAAACCCAATAATATATACATGATAATCCCAAGAGATAGGTATGGAAATACCTCACCCCACCACAAATTAAAAGCAGCTGTCCTCAAATGCAACAAAATACTAAAACATCAATAAAACATGATAGAGAGGGAGGTAAATAAGGGGTTCGGTCTACATAGTCGCTCCATTTGTCGGGGAATCAGTGCCCGGTGCAACATCAGCACTGCTAGCTTCACTAGGTCCTGCCATGGATGTCTCTGTTAGTTATGTCTAAATCACCGACTGTACAATTGTATCATCAAGATTTGGAATGTCTCTATAAATGTTCTCCTCTCGCACCTCTAGTTGCTCCTCGTCTATCTCTGCCTCTGAGTCATCGGCTGCCATCTCAGCCATCGGCACATCTCTAGTGCTGACCGGAGGAATCTCAGAACTAACCGGGGTATCCACATCATCAGCTCCCTCCAAAAGTGAAGTGCAGTCTGTGGACTCAAGTAGTCCACATCCTTTCTCAAACCAGCAACCTCAGCTTTCAAAGTCGTCACCTCTGAAGTATCCCCCGTCGACTCTCACAAGTCTCTACTCTTGTCATGAGAGTGTCAATAGATGCTCGGAGGGGTGTCAATGCATCTAGGATGGCACTCTCAATCATCCAAGGTACCGCAACCTCCAACCAGGTAGCTCTCACATCCGCAGAATGGGCCAAGTTCCCCATCTTCAGGATCATTGCCTGAGTAATAATGGTTAACTAGGAAGTAGTAGAAGCACTGGGGGTCTGGGAGGAAGTGGAAGAAGGTGTACCTAAGGCCTGGAGGCCGGAGTAGGCAAATATGCCTCTGCAGGTATTGGCTCAACATCAACCTTCGGGGATGCGTTCACCGGAGTTTCTCTCATCTTATCTACCTCATCCCGAGTGCCCTTGGTCTATATACGCCAAATATCTATGGAGGATATGGGAGTGACCTCGATATCCCTCTTCTCATCATGAGGAACTCCAGCACACCGGCACAACTCTGTAATCAAGACCGAGAATGGAAGGGACGTCACGCTCTACTTGGCCCTCATGGCCATCTCCTACTCTATGATGACTCCCAAGTCAATGCTTCTCCGAGATATGATCGACCGAAGGCATACCGCCTTAGGCTGGCGGAGGATGGACTCATTCAGGGATGGCATGATTAAAATGCTGATGAATCCAAGCTAGTATCACGCGGCTATATTCAACTCTATTTTCTCAATTAGAGCTCCTTCCTCAATCCATCTTAGGGTGGTGTCAGAGATGAGGGGGGAAAGCCATACCTTGAGATCATCCAAGAGTTTCGTAGTGGAACCTAAATTTGGGTAATCATAGACTGAACCTCTATCAAATACAGTGTTGATATGATCATGGTTGTATCTCACTACGGTTCCCCGCACCATGACGGACTCTGCCAGTTTGAAAGTGCTGGCCTTCTTCTTGCCTTTCGGTACCAAGTCACTGTATGCTGCATAGAACTCCCAAACCCATGTAGGAATATAGGTACCTTGGGGTCAAGTGAACTGCTCGAACCAGTGAAACTGGAGAGTGTCCCTCACGGTGGAATATCTACCCACTAAGCCTTCTGTGGATATCCGCTTCTCATCGAGAATCATCCTCAACCCATCGTCTTTTATTCTATTGAGTAGCCAGGGAGGAAGACCCTGAACTGGTGCTGCTGGAACCACAGTTAGAGCCGGAGCTGGAACAATATCAACAACAGGTGGGGTGGCCTTTAGAACTCTCGACAAATCTTGGAGAGTCCTAGCATGAATTTATGCCCGCCGGGACTTTAGAGGCAGGTCGTCCTCCGACTTACAAAAAACATCTTGGGAGTCAAAGGATTCACCCTCGCTGCGGGAGTTGTGCTCCGAAACCTCAGATACAGGCTTCTTGCCCTTGCCTTTTCCTCCCTTTGGAGGTTCCTTCCTTCCCTTTTTAGAAGGGGTAGCTGCCCCTTCGTTGATGACTATGCTCGGTGCTCTTTTGTGAGGTGACATGTCTAAGTTGGTCCTAGCCATAACTGTGAAACATACTAAAATAAGTTAGAACGATTCAAGAAGAATTTCAAAAAATAAGCTGCAGAAAGACTCGCCGAACCGATCGGCGAGTCACCGAATCACTTTGGCGAGTTAGATTAGGCTCGCTGAAAGGATTAGCTTAAAAATTTCTAGAAAAATGGCATGTCGGCGATGGGAAAGGCCTTTCAGTGAATCATCGACCTCATTCGGTAAGCACGGACAAGCCCGTTGAAAGTTACAGTGCATTTTAGGGGTTAGGGTGCAGAAAGGGCGATCAAAGACGACATTCGGCTAGAAGCCGAGAGCACTTGGCGAACTCAAGCTTCTTGCCAAAAATTACAGCACCCAAACTCAACATTTGCATGAAATTAAAGGCGATAAAAAGGGATTCATCAAACCGCCAAGTGGTTCGGTGAGCTCGACCAAGCTCGCCAAGCTGCCCAACGTGCCTACTTTCTACCCCGACATCCAAAATCAACCCCGCAGCCCCCAAAAACAAAACCAACCATACACTTATTTAATTAATCCTAGACCCATAAGACCCATGCCACCAGTGTACTTAGACTTCCCTCAATTTGGCCAAAATTAGTCATTTGACGTCTTTATCCCTTAAGACTAACGTCAAACGCTCCATCATTGGGCAAAGAACGTCATTTAGCACAATTTGGGTTACTCAAACTTCACCCGACTAAACTCAACACCAATAAATCAGGACCTATAAGATTTTGATAAATTTTAAAGCACGAAACTTGGGAAATTAATAATTAGGCATTTTAAACTTGATATCGAAAATAAATTAGGCACATAAGCACACAAATACAATTACAGAAAGGCCCAGCATACATCAACACAATTAACAACAATGCATTTTAGTTTAACCGCTAATTTACGAGTTTGGAGTTTGGAAAACTAACTTTTAATGCCGAATACAATAATTTGTAATGCTAGGCGGCAAAGTATCCAACTTCGAACACAGATTCAACGACTAGAAAGCGGTAAGAATGAAAAAATGTAGAAAATATAGTGCGGGTGTGATTGTATGAAGTTAAAAAGTGAGGAAATGTGAAAGAGTTAGAAATTTGAAACCTTTGGCCTTTTAAAACCGTTCACTTCGCGCCGCTTCGGCGATGTTATTTTTGCCCGCCGAACCACTCGACGACACGCCGAGTGGTTACTTACCTCGCCGAGTTTTACAGGACCTCCAGTCAACTTGGGGTCCAAACGGCAAACAAAGTCGAGATCGCCGACCTGTTCGATGATTCGCCGACTTGTCCATGGGCCTACCGAGTTTTACATAATTTCTTGAGTCCAATGGCGGTCCAAGTTGGGCTCGATGATCTCTTATGCGAGTCGGAGACTGGTTATTTTGCTCGCCAAGCTGCATATTTCAAACACATTCCACTTTTTCACCTTCACAATCAACACACAATTATTCCAAAGATAAAAATAAAGCAAAAAAAAACTTGGGTTGCCTCCCAAGCAACATCTTAGTTAATTTCGTGGCACGACGCAAGTCCTCACTCAAACTTCATTCTTGGGGTTTGCTATAGTATCACAAGGCAACCCCCATTGTTGTATCGGGTTTAAATGAGAAGAAAGTTGACCCATTTGGGTCTCCAACTGCTTGGTAGAGATGGAATGAGAAGTTACTGTCTGGTTAAGGGTCGATACATCTTCCTTCATCTCCTTTAAAAATTTATCGGACCCTTCAACCTTGTTGAGAATACGAGACAGCATATTCTCAGACCGGCCACCCCAGAATCTTTAGGCTTTTGACGCTCGTGGGGAGGAACATACCTCTCCTTCTTCTCATCTCTTTCCTTCCAAGTGGGGTTCCGATCCCTCCACTCTCTATCACGGTCTCTCCAATCTTCATCCCTGTTCCAACATTGGTTACCACCCTGCCTTCGGTAGTTTGCATGATAACCACTTCCTTGGTTGTCTAGGAAGTTCACTTCCTCATTAAATAGCGCTTCAAAGTTGGCCTCATCAGGGCTTACACACCCAAAACCCACAACATTAACAATCCTAGCACCAGCTCCCATGACATTTTTGGCCAAAATGTCAAGTTGGGTCATCATTTTTGCCTTGTTTTGGTCCCTCTCTTGATCTTTCTCAAGATCTTCCTGGGTCAATTTAAAAGTGAGAGGGGAGACTTGATCTTCACGGGTGTACCATGCCCGGTTAATTTTAGTTGTACCAACTAAGAGCTAGGATGCTATAATGCAAGGTTGTTTCATCAAACCTCCCAGAGAAAGTTTGTCAGCTACTCCCTTGTTCACCGAGTCAAGGCTTCAGTAAAAGTATTGTAGAAAAACATTATCGGGAAACCATGAGTTGGGTATTGCAGCACCAACTTTTTAAATCTTAACCAAGTCTCATGGATTGGCTCACCCTCCAAACGCTTGAAGCTCTGGATACTGTCCCTAAGTGTCATCATCTTCAAAAGAGGGAAAAATTGCACTTGAAATGCGGTGACAAGCTCTTCCTACGAAGTGATGGAGTCTTTTGACAATTGAGCCAACCACTTACATGCTTCTCCCATTAAGGGAAATAGGAACAACCTCAACCGGACCGACTCTTGGGATATGTTCTTGAAGGAGAACGGAACGCAAACATCAACAAAGTTCCTTATACGCTCGTGGGGATTTTTCATGAACCAACCCACCAAACAACCCTTTCAATTGCAAGAGCTGCAACATGGTTCTTGTAATGTGAAACACGGCATTCCCTTCAGCCGGAAGCAAACGAATGACACCAACTCCACCTACAAGATTTGGGTTGTTGACATTCGGCTTATTGACATCATTGAGAATGCCGATGTCATCTTGGTGGCCCATTTGGCTACCATTGCTTCCGTTGAAACTCATTTCCTTTGTTTCAAACAGAAACACACAAACCTAAACTAAAAGAAAGTAGATTCAACTATGACTAAAAACAACAAAATTCAACTTCAGCAAAAAAATTCTCAAACAACGCCACACCCCGGCAGCGGCACCATTTTTATTAATGACGTTTCAAAGACACTTCATCCAATTCTAAGCATCAACGGTCGTTAATACGTATATAACCCAACTAAATGAGTTGGGGTCAAATCTCATAGGGAGCAGTACGTGTTTGAGAGTCAATTAGTAAGTATGAATTTGATCAAATCAGTCATAGGAATAAAAATGATCGAATAAAACCATAATTCAAATCAGGGGGTGACACGAATGTCAAATAAAAGGGTTTTGGTTTTGATTATCAACTACAAACAGTGGCAATCAATACGAAATAATAATAATGAGACGGGTTCCTGGGATGTGATTCGATTATAGGCTAATATAGACAAATGGGTAATTGCAACGATTAGAAAATAGCTAAATATTAGTTAGTAAGCTAGGCTACAGAGGAGATGAATTTTCTCTCAAACAATTTATCCTGAATCGAGTTGATTTCTCTCGAACATCAACAAGCATGTAAAATAAGAATAGCCCACACTTTAGTCCATTCACTCTCTCGAGCTGAATGTGTGGGATTGAGTTTAGGACTCATTCTCTCGAGCTGAACCCATGTCAAACCAATACCCATAGACCATCAATCAATAAGCTTAGTTTTAAAACCTCTCTCTCGAGCAAGCCAAAAACACAAGAGTATAACTGCATTTGCAACAATAATTCTTAAATTAAACCATAATTAATGATTGAACTCACTTCTAAATAACATTTAGTCTAACAATTAGCAATACCCATAAACTAAATCAGTCGATAATTACACCCCAAGAATTGGGGTTTTAGCTAGACATTATAAAAAGAAAAAAATCGTTACCAAATTGAGTTTCCATCAACTTTTAATAATCAATACTTGGTCATTCCATGCAGTTCAACTCATTTCAATATATTTCGGTATCTACATTATGTTTAGATTATGTCATTGCTTAGTTATTCTTTGTTCAGCTTATTTATTTATTCAGTTATATTCTATATCATACATGCTCAGTACATTTCAAGTACTAACGCATACTTTGGGCTACATCATTTCATGATGTAGGTTCAAGTCCTCAGCATCCAGATCACGCATAGATCGGTTCTCGATCCATATCAGCAGCATCAGTGGTGAGTCTTCATACTTCGAGGACAATAGACATGTTTTCCATTTCAGTCTTTTATTTTATTTCACTTCTGCTAGAGTTAGCTGGGGGCATGTCCCAGCAACCCTAGTTAGTTAGAGGCTTTTTCAGACATAGTATTAGATACAACTTTAGCATTTAAGTGAGTGTTTATTATTATTGAACTCTTAGTATATTTTATATATTCAGACCAACATTTGGGTATTCCCCACATTCAGTTAACTATTGTTTTAAGCTTCCGCGTAATATATTTTATTAAGTTGTTTTAGTATGCTTATGATATGCTAGCTAAGGGTTAGCTTGGGGTCACTCGTGATACTATGTCCCGTATTACATCAAGGGGGTAGCCTTGGGGAGTAACAAGGTTATTCCCGTTCTATTTAATGGAAGAGGCTACGAGATGGTTGATAGAATTTCTAAATGATTCAATCACTTTGTGGGAAGAGCTAACTGATGCCTTCCTGGAGAGATTCTATCCACCGTAAAGATGGTTAAGCTTTGAGTCCAAATTTGATATTTCAATTGTATTAGAGGTAAGCCTTTGCATGAGACCTGACTGAGGTTCAAGAAGTTGCTCTTGCAATGTCCAAGGCATGACATTCCTGGATAATTCGTTGCTGAAGTAATTCTATTGTAGCCTTGATTCAGTCAATAAATTCGTGGTTTATCAATTATTCCTTGGTATATTAATGAGAAAACCATATGATGTAACAATTTTGTTGCTTGGTGATATGAATATGGTTAACCGGGCATGGCACACTAGAGAGAACCTAGTGCCTATTCTACAAGTGGGTTTGAGCGAAGAAAAAGTCGTGAAGGACCATGAAAGAGATGAAAACATGGCTAAAATGATGACCCAAATTTATTTATTGTCTAAACATGTCATGGGAGGTGGAACCAAGTCGGTAAATTCAGTTGGAACCAACACTGGGCAATGCTCAGATGATGCCATATTTGAGGCATTATACAATGAGGAAGTTCAATACTAAGGGAATCAAGTGGTGGTGGGGGGGGGGGGGTTCACACATTAGTTATGAATGACAAGGTGGGAACTAAGGTTGGAACAAAGATAGATATGGTGGTTGGAAAAACTAGCGAGGTGGAACTTAGGGAGATAGGGAGATGGAAAAAGATATATGTGTGCCTCTCATGATTGTCCACACCCAAACGAATCAACCGGGCAAGAAGGAAGTCAGACTAAATACATGTTTGTAAGGATCTACAATAAGGTTGAATGATCCGATAAGGTATTTTAGGATTTGAAAAATGACTTCCCCACTTTATCCCAAACGGTCACTTCACATTTAGTATCTGTCAAGAAGTTGGAGACTCAACTGGGCCAAATGTCCACTTATCTCAATCAAAGGAAAAAGGGAAAATATCATAGTGACACCATATCTAACCTCAAGAATGATTGTTGAGTTTGAGGACTATGTCATGCCAAGACGTTAAATAAGGCTATTTTTTTAAGACAACCCAAGTGTTTAATTTTTTTTATTGATTTTGAATAACGTGTGTTGTGAGTGCAGGTTGAGAAGAGTCGAAAGATTAAAAAGGGAAGCATAGGCAATGCAAAACCCAAAAAGTGATGCGCGTAAGGCAGTGTGCGGAGTTATTTTTTTTCTGCCTTTTTGAGCTTGATTAGATGGAAGCGCTTACTATCAAAATCAGTGATCAGAAATCCAATGAGAGATTCACCGAAGTGAACTATGCACACTCACTTGGGTCCGCCAAATCAGGCTTTAGGTTTTGTGTTTGTTCAGGCACGTTTGGCGAACTTAATCTCTAATGGGACATAGCTTGCATGTAGTGTTGCATTGATTCCTTATAATTTTGTTGATTTTCTTTGTGAGAGCATGGAATCATTCTTGATGTGAGGGCATTTGAATGCATTTGTTGAAACATGTTCTTGCATTAGGCAAGAAGCTAAAGTGATATTGAGCTTGTTTTGATAATAGCTAGTCAGCATTTGAAGCTTGGTAATCATGATTGATGGTAACATTTTATTGAGAGTAGTTTCGATTTGGCGCTTGCATGTTAAGTCTCATTGAGTACTGTTGTAGACACTCTTATTGAGCTTTTTGTGTTCTAGATTTACTTGAGGACAAACAAAAGTTTAAGTTGAGGGTGCTAATGAGTGGTAGATTTGTACTAACTTAAGGTTCATTTAGCTCAATAATTAGTGCCCTCAATGCCTAATTTTGTCCTATTTTGATAGAATTGTGATGATTTGTAGCTATGAAGGCAATTGGAAAAGGAAAGGACTGATGTTTGAAGTGCAAAGTAAACATTGTTGATTGCCTAACATGAAGGGCAGATTGCCAACAGAGCACGACCTCACCCAAATTGACAGTGCATAGCACTTGTGTCAATCAAAGAAGGTGGGCAGGCTCTAGTAGAGACGATGATGCGCTTAATGCGAACAACAATCCTGATGCATAACCCAAAGTGACAGTGTGCAAAGCAAAGATTTACTCCTTGAAAGGTGAACTAAGGTTTTACTCCGCAATTCACTGAATGTGAAAGTTTTACTCAATTGAGTTTGCCAACTGAGGCTCAAACACATGAAGCCTAAAGCATCATAAGGCGAATTGAGAAGAGAAGGGCGATTCGCCGAGAAGGTTTGGCGAGCCCGACTAATGTCGCTGAGTTAGTCAAAAAATGGATTTTGGGCCAAATTTTGGGGAAGTATAAATACCCTAAAGGATATAGATTTTAGAAAGTTGAAAATGTTCTTTTGAGAGAGTCTAAGAACACTTTACCTTTGAAGAACACTTTTCCAGATCTTGGGGTTTTAGAATTTTGAGTTTCAAATTGATAAATTAATGTTGAATCCAAAGTGGGTTGATTTTTAAATGTTTGATATCATGTTACCCATGGCTTCTTTCATGGAAGGTATACTTTCTTTACTTTTCGTGATGGGTGGATAAAACCCCAAGATCTACAGTTCTCAATTGGGGTTGGGTGTTGATTTAATATAGTGGGTATTGTGCTACGCTCTACTTTGTTGTTGTTCATATATGAATTTGGTCTAGTTACCATGAGGTTAACTCAAGGGTTAAGGTTTCAAACATAATTCCTACTTCTAATCTCCGGTTGATTCTCGAAAGAGATTGATTGGAGTGGGTAATTAGTTCAATACTAGCAATTTATTTTTGATGTCGGTAACATGTTTGAAAGAGAGGTTATGGGTCGGATCTATTTGTCTTGTTCTTTAAAGAGAGAATAGATTAAGGTATTGGGATGTTTAGGATTGGCATATAGATGAGATCGAGAGGAGATTCTATGTGTAGGTGCTTTGAGATCGAAAGATGATTAACATCAATCAAGATTACATAGCCTATTCATGAATGTTCATCACTATAGAGAAGTACAATTACCCTATGTGATATCGATTTCCAATCCCCGCACCACTAGATTGCTTGTTAACTCTTGATTTCGTCTAATTTTTAGTTTAATTACAGTACTTGATAATCAAAGCTTCATATTGAGTTGGTGGCATCATCCACCCAATTGTTTTTACTATTACTGTCACACCCCGAACCTACCCCAGGAGGAGGACACAGGACCTAGGATCACGGATGACCCCAAGCTATCCCTATTGGCATATCATAAACATATTAAATAAACTGAAGTAAAGAAATACTGTGCGGAAGCTAAATCATCACGTAAACTGAAATGATGGGGAATACCCATGTATTAAATTTGAATATATGAAACTAAAAGTAAACAACAATTGAAAAGTCAAACTCTAACACTATAGCTGAATCTAACTATGTCTCAAAATGGCCTCTAACTAACTAGAAGTGTTGGGACATGCCCCAACTAAATCTAGCAAAAACTGGAACTAAAACTAAAAGCAAATAAAGACAATCATGTCAACCGTCCTCGAAGAATGAGGACGCACCACTGATGTTGTTGAACAGAGGATCGGGAACAAATCTATGGTCGATCTGGAAGTTCAGAACCTTAACCTACATCACGAGAAGATGTAGCGCAGAGTATGTGTCAGTATTTGAAAGGTACTGAGTATGAAGGATAGAGTAAAGTTGAACAATAACATAACAGAACCAAAGAATAATATTTGAGCAATGATATGAGATAAGCATGATACTAAACTGAGAATACTGATTATGAAATAACTGAATGCAATGACCAAGTTTATAACATGATGAATATGAAATATGAACTAAAACTGATAACATGGTCAATGCAATAGAATCTGACTGTAAGGGAGCTACTAATAACCGACATAAAACCACATGAACTAAATGTGGAGTCCGATGTATACGCCCCATCGAGAGGACCCAATATACCCAGCCAAAGGTATAAAGGCATGACTAGTGTGATCACTAAACTGATGCCTGTAGATGGGACTTACAACCTATGGGGCACGTAGATCAGGAACTTGAGGGTGACTAACCCTAGTCAACTCGGTATCAAGCTTCTCCCAATTAGAATGTAAATAAGCAATGTTATTACTGAAATGCTGAAGTACTGGATAGCTCAATTACTGACATGCAAACTTTGAGAATGTAACAATTATGACTGATAATATGACATTCGTAAATTGAAGCATGTCTATATCTGAATAATCTGAAAAATTTGACCTAGCATGCATAATTCATGAACTAACGAATATATACAACTAGGTTTCTGAATATCATACGGGAAACTGAGCAATAACATGATAATTTTATTTGGATCATTATAACAGCTAAAACCCAACAATTTCTAGCATTCAAGAAACCCTAGGTCTAGATAATATTAAGGGAATCAAGATTCTGACTGAAATCTAAGGACCTAATGGGTGAAAGGAACCCACTAGTGAAATCCCACATACGTGGTGATGAATTCCACGGAGAAATCTTTCGATTTCGGGGCTTGAACTGAAGGAAACCTTGATGCGTTCTTAGAAAACTTTGGTCAACTCTTTCTCCTCTCTGGTTATAAGTTTGATCGATTATTTTGATAAAGAATTGACTAAGGTAGGTTCTAATTAGTTACTAGGCTAAAACTGACCAAAACCACGTAATTTAGGGGTTAACCGACCTAGTTTAGGGGTCAAATACATAAGGAAAACACCAAACGACCCCTGACTTAATTGTTGTCGGGGCCAACCGATGGACCATAACCACAGACTGTGGATCTACCGATGGTCTATGCTGGTCAACCGTTGATCGTCGTCTGGGGTTGGAATCTGGGGCCTTGATCCATGGACCAGGACCACGGTCCGTGGTCTGGCATATGGTTTGTAGGTCCAGCCGTGGGTCGACACTTGGGCCAAATATTTTTGGGCTTTCAGGGGAAGGGTCGCAGGTGGTGAAGCACAGACCACCATCATGGGTCGTGGGTTACCCTACGATTTATGGGTGGTGCCCATCGGTGCCACCTGCAACTTCAGAAATCTGCAATTGGTCTATTTTTAGATGCGGGGTATTACATTATCTCCTCCTTGAAAACATTCGTCCTCGAATGAAGACTAAAATAGCTGGAGATGGAGGGAAAGAGTTGTAAACCCTACCACTAAACACTGAAAATTGATCTTTGACTGAACTAAGTTCCAAGAACATGCAAATACGCTAAAAATTCAAGTACAAACTGAAGGAACATGATACTAAGACTGAATCTGCGTATGAATGACTTAAAAACTGACGAGGAACTATTACCTCAAGCTAGAATGGAATCGAAAGGAAAGAGATGAGGATACTTGGCCTTCATGGATTCTTCTGCTTCCCAAGTAGCTCCCTCTATGGACTGACTCCTCCACAAAACCTTAACTAAAGCGACTTCTTTGTTTCTCAACCTTCAAACCTGGCAATCAATGATTTCAACTGGTACCTCTTCATAAGTGAGACTATCCTTCACAGCCACACTTTCGAAAGGTACAATGATGTTGGATCACCCACACACTTCTTCAATAATGAAACGTGAAAAACTGGATGCACTGCTGCCAGTTCTGTTGGCAACTCTAACTCAAAATCCACTTAACCAACCCTTTCCAAGATCTTGTAAAGGCCTACATATATAGGACTGATCTTTCCTTTCTTACCAAATCTCATCACCCGTTGCATAGGTGACAGTTTCAGAAAAACCCAATCATCAACTTGGAACTCTTATTCCCTTCTCCTTACATCTGCATAGGACTTCTAGCATATCATAAGCATACTAAATAAACTGAAGTAAAGAAATTTTGTGCGGAAGCTAAATCATCATGTAAACTGAAATGATGGGGAATACCCATTTACGAAATCTAAATATATGAAACTTAGAGTTTAAACAACAACTGAAAAGTCAAACTCTAACACTATAGTTGAATCTAACTATGTCTGAAAATAGCCTCTAACTGACTAGAAGTGTTGGGACATGCCCCAAATAAATCTAGCAAAAACTGAAACTTAAACTAAAAGAAAATAAAGACAATCATGTCAACCGTCCTCGAAGAATGAGGACTCACCACTGATGTTGTTGAACTGAGGATCGAGAGCCGATCTATGTGTGATCTGGAAGCTGAGAACCTGAACTTATATCACGAGAAGATGTAGCGCAGAGTATGTGTCTGTACTAGAAAGGTACTGAGCATGCAGGATAGAGTAAAGCTGAACAATAACATAATTGAACCAAAGCATAATATATGAACAATGATATGAGATAAACATGATACTAAACTGAGAATACTGATCATGAAATAACTGAATGCAATGACCAAGTTTAGAACATGCTGAATCTGAAATTTGAACTAAAACTTATAGCATGGTCAATGCAATAGAATCTGATTGTAAAGGGAGCTACTAATAACCGACATAAAATCACATGAGCTAAATGTAGAGTCTGATGTATACGCCCCATCGAGAGGACCCAATATACCCGGCCAAAGGTATAGAGGCATGACTGGCATGATCACTAAACTGATGTCCATAGAGGGGACTTACAACCTATGGGCCACGTAGTTCTGGGACTTGAGGGTGGCTGACCCTAGTCCACTCGATATTAATCTTCTCCCAATTAGAATATAAATAAGCAATGTTATTAGTGAAATGCTAAAGTACTAGATAACTCAATTACTAACATGCAAACTCCGAGAATGTAAAAATTATGACTGATAATATGACATTTGTAAACTGAAACATGTTTATTTTTGAATAATCTGAATGATCTGACCTAGTATGCATAATTCATGAACTAACGTATATATACAACTAGGGTTCTGAATATCATACGGGAAACTAAGCAATAATATGATAATCTTATTTGGATCATTCTAACAGCTAAAACCCAATCATTTCTAACATTCAAGAAACCCTTGGTCTAGATAATATTTAGGGAATCAAGATTCTGACTGAAATATAGGGACCTAATGGGTGAAAGGGACCCACTAGTGAAATCTCACATACATGGTGACGAATTCCATGAAGAAATCTTTTCATTTCGGGGCTGAAACTGAAGGAAACCTTATTGCATTCTTGGAAAGCGTTGGTCGACTCTTTCTCCTCTCCGGTTCTAAGTTTGATCGATTATTTTGAGAATGAATTGACTACGGTAGGTTCTAATTAGTTTACTAGGCTAAAAATGACCAAAACCACATAGTTTAGGGGTTAAACAACATAGCTTAGGGGTCTAACGCATAAGGAAAAGACCAAACGACCCTGACTTAAATTTTGTCTGGGCCAACTGACGGACCAGACCCACAGACCGTGGATTGACCGACGGTCTGTGCTAGTCAATTGTCGATCGTCGTCTGGGGCTGGGATTTGGGACCTCGATCCACGGACCAGGACCACAGTCTGTGGCTTGGCCTACGGTCCGTAGGTCTGACCGTGGGTCGACGCTTGGCAAATATTTTGGGGCTTTCAGGGGAAGGGTCGCAGGTGGTGAACCACGGATCACCAGCACGGGCAGTGGGTCACTCTATGGTCTATGGGTGGTGCGAGTCGGTGCCACCTGCAACTTCAGAAATCTGCAATTGGTCTGTTTTCGGATGAGGGGTGTTACAATTACAAATGAACTAAATTAAAATCCAAATTTCTTGATAAGGAATTCTCTATGATATACCATTCCCTGTGGGATCCCACTCCGACTCTTCATTGGATTTTTATTAACTACAATTGCTCACTCTTTTTAATTGTTTTGAAGGGTTATTTGAGTGTTATCAATGAACCCTTTTGTCCTTGAGTCAAAGCATATGTGGAATGTACATTCTACAATATCACACAGAAATATCAGACATGGAAAAAAGAACAAATTGTCTCCTCAATTCACATAACAACTACTACTACAATTGTGCCCCATACCCAAACAAGCTTGGGCAACATACTTCCATTAACTAAAAGAGTACTTGGACAAATGTGCAGATATTCTAAGTCAATTGAGCAAATAGGACATGTAAAAAATCTGGAAATACTATAAGTGATTACCCTGTAAAATATTTTTAGAGTTATAAGACTGGTTCTCCCAAAGTACAACTCATGCTGGCATCACGTCCGAAATAAGAAAGAAAAAAGTGGGGTAAGTGAGTAAATAGTTTGAGCCATGAATTTTTTAAAGGTAAGTAATTTGAGTTAGGTCTAATTTAGGTAAATAGTTTCACATTTAGGTCTATTTTGTGTAGTTTTCCCTTTAATATATCTATTAATAAAATGAGCCTCATGCTCCAAATTTGACTTTTAAAAAAAAACTATATTTTAAAGTGCACAATAGATAATACTCCATCTGTTTCAATTTATGTGATGTTTTTCATTTTTCGAGAGTTAAACAGTTTAAGTTTGACTAGCAATTTGCGCATGGGGATCTTCAATTTTTTTGAAATGAAATTTATATATTTGTAAACTACGTAAAAAATACTATAAGTTACAATAATTGTTAATTCAAAATGTTTGAAAGATCTATGAAAAACTTACGGTAAAATATAAACTTGTTTGAATTTCGAAATCCAAAAAGTGACATAAAATAGGACGGAGGAAGTATTGGTTTTTTAAAAAGTGCAACAGCTAGTAAAACCTTTCCGGAGCTGTTTGTTGATTTTTTGTTCCTAATAATTGGTGTCAGGAAGCTCTAGCTTGTGCATTGCTTGTCTAACGGAACTGGCTACTACTATTCTCAAAATTATATTTATGTGACACATCTTTTTCTTTTCATTTCAATTAAAAAAGAATGTCATATTTCTTATTTAATAAATGTTTAATGACAATATCAATATTTTTTTCCTATATTGGATACCATTTATTTAGCAAAGAAGATGTATTCTTTTGTTCAAATATTGGAATACTAATTAGTCTTTAGATATTTATGAAAAGTCAAACAACATCACGTAAGAATAGAGATTTTTAGTATAAATATAAATATAAATGTGGTTTGTTTATATTTGTTTTAATTAATGTTTGGTTAGCGAAAATTGTGTGAGATGGTACGGTTGACATATAGTTTGGAATAAATATGTGGTTAAATGAAGGTATTGTTGATAGTTATAAATAGAGAGAATAATAGGCAGAAATGATGAATCGGTCATAAAAGCCATAGAAGAAATAATTAAGAAGAAGGCTTCTTCAATGGCTATCTACATCAAAGCCTTTGTTCTTCTTCCTTTACTTTTTGTTTCATCTTATGCTAGAAACAAACATATTAACCAAGGCTTTGACGATGCTGACGACTCTCCCGTTGGTGTCAATTTTGATCCTTCCCCTCATGGATTTTTGGAATTCCTAGATGGAAAGAAAAAGAAGAAGAAAAACAACAACAAGTCCAACAAGAAAAACAAAAAAAATGAATTAATATTTCCACAATTTCCCTTTCCCTTTCCTTTTCATGGAGTGCACGAAAACCAAGAGGAAGTAGCACCATTAGAACCGGCTGTCGAAGTGAAAAAGAATGACATTCCAAAGCCGGATTTCGAGACTGAAAACCGTGGTGCTTGGATGTTACATTCACCAAATTCTGGTGTTGCAGCCATGCATATACAGTTGATGCCAAATAACAAGGCTGTTTGGTATGACACCACAAATCTTGGACCATCTGCAATTCAAAATAACCCTCCATTTTGCAAGCCAGTCCCAGAAAGGCCTGGTGAGACTGATTGTTGGTCTCATGGTGTTCAATATGACGTTGAGAGTGGTCAAGTTAGGACATTGAAGGTTTTCTACCCCTTCCTAATTTTTATATCTCATTTCACTAATATATTATGCATGATTTACCCAAATCTCATAGTGTTAAGACCTAATTACATTCTATTCGTACTTTTTTTTTTCAAATTACAAAAATTTCTTAAATTTTGTGAAATTTGGATACATCCCAAAACATCCTGATAAATCACGTCTCATTTTTTGATACATCCATTAGCGTTCTAATACATCGGGTACGTTCCGATACATCGCGTAAAGTGATATATTCAACTGATACATCACATAAAGTAACGTATCCGATCGACACATAGCATAAAGTAGGGATTTTTGTAATTATTTTCAAATGATAGGAAATTTTAGACAATATAATAAAATAAGTTGTGTATTTTGGTAATCTTTACTTTATTATAGAGAAGTACACACACATGCATAAGAGGCAAATAATATATGTGCACTTAAAATTATACAGACCAGATTAACGAGATTTTTCAAAATTGCTAATTTATTTAATTATTTCTATCATTATGTCACATTTCTTTATTCCTGTAAGAAATTAGTAACCTTTCTTAAGAGTTTGTGTCTTAGAATGTTTCTGAAATAAATTAACATAAACCTATATTTTTTTTTTCTGAACCTTTTTTCCATTTTCTCATGGGAAAGGTTTAATATTTACCTAAAAATCTAAAAAGAGATCTAGTTCTTTTTCTTGCTAGGCATAACTATCATTTGCACCTTTTAAGGATAAAAAAATCATTGTCCAGGAACAAAATGAATGCTTTTTGATCTCCAAGTTCCACATATAGCTCTGTTTCCTTTTCTAATAATTGGTATTTTTTTCGTTCAATTGATACACAGATAATGACTGATACATGGTGCTCATCCGGAGGTTTGTCCTCTAATGGTGAACTAGTAAGCACAGGAGGTTATCGTGAAGGAATCCGCAGTATCAGAATCATGAATCCATGCGATAACTGTGAGTTTCAGGAAAATGCTAATGGTCTTGCTGCTATGAGATGGTACACATATATCATTCCAATCTTACTTTTTAAAGAGTTAAATCTTCCACACACTATCAACATAAAAGAAACATTGTATACTATATCGATCACTTTAAAACAAAATTTTATAATATTGCCACTAAATGACTCTTTTGTTGTAGTTCTTAAAAAAGATAAGTAACCAATTACTAATATAAATATGATTGTCCATTTCCAAAATGATAGAGAAGTTTTATGTTTGTGAATGAACAGGTATGCTACTCAGCATATGCTTGAGAATGGTAGCTTCATTCTTGTTGGAGGTCGTGGTGCACACAACTACGAAATTATTCCACCAGGAAGACTGCAATTTCAGGTGCAACAATTTGGGTTAAATTTCCTTGTTGAGACTGAAGACGAGAAAGAAAACAATCTCTATCCATTCGTCAATCTTCTTCCTGATGGGAATGTATTTATATTTGCCAACGATAGATCAATAATCATTGATCCTTATAGTGGAAAAACCATCCGCGATCTTCCCGTACTTCCTGGAGGTTCAAGAAACTATCCAGCATCAGGAATGTCCGCACTTTTACCAATCAATCTCAATACTCCTAATCCTGAGGATGTTGAAGTTGAGATCATTGTTTGTGGTGGAAATACCAATGATGCCTTCAAATATTCCGAGTTTCCACCAAGACAGTTCTTCCCCGCATTAAAAGATTGTGGAAGGTTATTTGCTAACAGACAAGGAGCTCAATGGGATATTGAAGAAATGCTATCACCAAGAGTGATGGGAGACATGTTGCTTCTACCAACCGGAGATATATTGATCATCAATGGAGCAAAGACAGGAACTTCGGCATGGGATGCTGCTGAGGAACCTAATCTTGTTCCACTTCTTTATAGCCCAAACAAACCAAAAGGACAGAGGTTCAAGGAATTGACCCCTTCAGAAATCCCTAGAATGTACCATTCTGTTTCTGCTGTTTTGCCAGATGGCAAGATTTTAGTGGCAGGCAGCAATACCCATGCTGTGTATGACTTCCAGGCTAAATATCCAACTGATTTGAGAGTGGAGAAATTCTCACCTCCTTACTTGGCACCTGAGTTGGAACTAAACAAGCCCCAAATTCTTGAGAATGGAGCCAACAAGGAGATGAAATATGGTCAGAATTTCAAGATCAGTATCAAGTTGGATGAAGTTGTAGATGAGACAGACATTAAGGTTACAATGTATGCACCGCCTTTTACAACACATGGCTACTCTCAAGGACAAAGGTTGCTCATTTTGAAGCTTCAAGCTGTGACAAATCAAGAGGTTACTGTAGTAGCACCACCTTCAGGCCGAATTGCTCCACCAGGCTACTATTTACTCTTTGTGGTTCACCGCGGTGTTCCTAGCCGTGGAATGTGGGTGCGCATTGACCAGTAGACATGATCAACAATATCACCAATACTTTACTTGTTTATTTTAAGTATACTATTGATGTTTTATATACAAAAGGAAATATATAATAAACCTTTGCTATCTTGTTTTATTCTTTAGGCAAGGTCATATACTTGTTGGTATATATTTTTGAGCTTGTGGTTTTGGCCTTCCCCTTTAACTTAAAGATGTGATTTTCACTATCATAAGGCTTGTAACTGGCATCCTAACATCTGCATAAAATTGAAGAATTATAAAAATTAACGTGAATCGAAAAAGTACGCACTCTAATGAGCACATCCTTAATTAACTATTCTGTCCGGAGTAACATGAGTCAAAATTTTCACGTTAGCTATCTTCTCTCGATCTCGAGTTATTAGATGGTGGTTGGTAGCACCAAATTTTTGTTATGGCCTTTTTCCTAATCTCTACCTCTATGGTCAAAGAAGTCAGAATATAGGAGATTTTATATATTAATGGTTGTCAATCATCTAAAGAAAATGTTTAGTTTGAAAGGAACTTAATTAATACACAATCATTACACATTTATAACAGATTTGTTATGCATTCATTATCATCATGCATAACCTAAGTTTCATAACCCTAGTTATGAATTTAGCAACTCATAACTAGTGTAAAATAACAGTTTTTATAATTTGAACTATTGGAAAACATAAATGTACAAGAAAATAAGAGAACACTTTGATTAAAGCAGCACCTGCAAGCAAATCTTTTCCGTTTAACAGTAACCGTCAAAAATTGTAAACCCTAGAAACTCGTGGTCATTACCAACTGTAAACCCTAGAAACTAGCGGCAAAAGGGCGAAGCCATTACCAACTCGGCGACTCGCTGAGTTAGTTTGGCGAGCTGAAGGAAGCGCGCTAAAAATTACAAAACTCAGACCTACAATTTATCAAGCAAAGGAAGAGCTAGGAAAAACTCGGTGACTCGCCGATCCACCTTGGCTAGCTCGATGGAGCTCGCCGAACAAGCAATTGTTAGCCCCTCACCCAATTTTCAAGTTTTTGAACAATTTTTTAGCAATGAACAAAACTCACACCTAATTCATCAAAATGAAGCTACCCATCACAACATATACCCTGGGTACTCAGACTACCTCCAAATTTTAACAAAGTAACGATAAATTGACAATCTTCCCTTACAAATGAGATAACCAAAATTTTCATTGAGCAAATTCAAGCTTAGTTGTCGATTATGGTATAATCATACTCCCCCCACACAAAATACACACCAGACCAACATCATATCAAGATTAATTTTGTTCAAAATACCCAACTTGGATTTCAACTCGGCGATCTCAATGCTGCTCGCCAAATCACATTTGGCAATTCACTGGCTAGGTACCTGTTCATCGAAGTTGACAAAACCTTTTGCAAGATTTTGGAACTGAGAAGGCGAGCAAGGTTATGCTCGGCAAAACAACTCGACGCTTCGCCGATTGGGTATTCTTCTCACCCAAATTGTCTTAAACTTAGGAAATTTACTTCCTCCTGTACACTTCAACACACTTTACTTCCCTTGTATTCCATGCACGGTTGATTTTGGTCATCTCATCAAGCGACGCTGAAGAGACTTCAAATGGTTGCCTCATAATTCCACCTTGAATGATTTGGTCAGCTATTCCCTTATTCGTAAAATTAAGACTCTAGCAAAACTATTGAAACGACACTTTATCTTGTAACTCATCATTAGGGCATCGTAACACTACCTTTTGGAACCTAATCCATGTTTCATGTATAGGTTCATCATCGATTCGCTTCAAATTTTGGATGTTTTCATAAGTTTCACCATTTTGAAAAGAGGAAACAATCTCTCAAAGAACACCTCAGTAAGCTCTTCCCAAGTAATGATTGAAGTTCTTGGCAATTCAAGCAACCATTTAGAATCTTTCCCCATTTGAGAAAAGGGAAAAAGCCTCAAACAAATTGACTTTTCAGTGATGTTCTTGAAAGTTACTGGGCCGCATACATCTACAAAATTGAGAATATGCTCATGGGGATCCTCATGAGCTAGACCTCCGAACATCCCCTTCATTTGGAGGAAATGTAGCATTGTTCCAATTAAATGAAATACAACATTCCCGATAGTTGGGAGTAGCTGGATAGCTCCCGTACTTCATATTGCATTGAAATTCACATCATTATTTTGTCCATTTTGTTGGCTAGTATCATTTTTCCGAAAAACACACTCATGTCGTCACTTATAAAGAGCAAAAGAATGAACAAATAGTAAGAATGTTCTACGACATCAAATCAGTTCACAAAATAACTTCACTAAAAGAATTCTAAGCACCATTCCCCAACAATGGTGCCCTTTTTTTTATAACGCTCAAATTACTTGTAAAATCATTAAACAAGTAACCGTTCGTTAGAAATCTAATTATCCAACGTATGAGGTCGGGGTCAGATCCCACATGTAGTAGTATGTGAAATAATTCAATTACGAATTCAATTTGTGTCCCAATTCATTGAAAGTAGATAGTAATAAGGGTGAAATTAATTCCAATTATAAAAATTAAGATTGTTTGATAATTAATTTTGATCAATTGAACTTAAACAAGTGATAAACAAGCAAGCGGAGTAATAATCTAGGAGTGTGCATAAGTGGGTATCTTTTTCAAAAAGTGGGTCAATGTGATTGCTCAATAACCTTGATTACATATGGATAGACTAGGTCAATCTCAGAAACACATTATATTTCTCAATCATAATATGGTTATCACAAGAACTCTTCTTGGACATTCCCATGTGTAATCAACTAAAAGTCCAATTCCTTGACATAAATCTTCTCTCTTGAGCAAGCCTAGCATTTAGAGGTGAAACCCAATTTTTTTCTCAAGTAAATAAGAACTTTCAAACGAATATGCAAGCATCAAATCAATTACCTACTTCATATATTCTCTATCAAGCAATATATGAAGATCTAAAGTAGAGTTAAGTTTGCAACCTCAATTTATAAACTAAGCACACGATAATCAAATTGAATCCATTGAAATGAAAGTAGAACAAACCAATAATCATTATCCCACTGAAGTTGGTCAAAGAGATCATCAATTCTCGGAAGAGGATACTTATTTTTTATAGTAACCTTGTTCAACTGACGGTAATCTATGCACATTCTGAGAGAACAATCTTTATTCCTCACAAATAAGAACAGAGCGCCCCAAGGTGAGTCACTTGGTCGAATGAAACCTTTCTCAAGAGAAATTTCAACTGCTCTTTTAACTCTTTTCAACTCTGCTGGAGCCATTCTATATGGCGCAATAGAAAGAGGACGAGTATCAGTGAGAATATCTATACCGAAGTATATTTCTCTCTTAGGAGGGACTTCGGGAAGATCATCTGGAAAAACCTCTGGAAACTCACTAACAACTGAAACTGACTGAATAGGTGGTGTCTCAACACTAGAGTCATTAACTCGGACCAAGTGATAGATGCACCCCTTGGAAACTAACTTTCTGGCCTTAAGGTATGAAATAAAATGACCCTTAGGCACTGTTGAACTACTTATCCACTAAATAACTGGCTCATTAGGAAACTGAAACTTAACTACTCGAGTTCTACAATCGACTGAGGAATAACAGGCATGAAGCCAATCCATACCTAGAATGACATCAAAATCTACCATATCTAACTCAACTAAGTCAACTATGGTGTCCTTGTGATTGACTGAAATGGTACAACCACGATAAACTCTCTCAACTAGAATAGACTAAGCAACAAGTGTAGAAACACTGAAGGGCTCAAGAAGTTGCTCAGGAAGAATATCAAAATTCATGGCAATATAAGGAGTCACAAAAGATAGTCGCTTCTTGATCCAGCAAATCATAAACATCAGAAGTAAAGACTTTGATCACCAGTGACAACATCTGGAGAATTCTCTTGCTCTTGGTGACTAATGATAGCATAAAGACAGTTTGCCCCTCCACATATCCCTGAAGTAGTTCCTCTAGGTGCCGCTATGTCTAGTGGAGCAACTAAAGAAGATTGAGCTCTATTTCCCCTATTTCCACCGCCCTACCTGTTCTTAGGGCACTCTTTCATGAAATGACTCTCTTGTCCACACTTGAAGCAACTAGTGGGGTCATCACGACACACTCCTGAGTGGGTTCTACCACACTTAGCACATGTATAAGTCTCATTTCCTCCTTGTGCCACACTACCTTGACACTGTCCAGGTTTAGTTCTAAAGTTTTGAGAATTCTGATTATTGAACTCACCTTTATTCCTTGGTACACGTGCACTAGCAGATGATGCATCAGGTCCCTTTTTATTATGTTGGAATGATGACCGGTTTGCATTACTCTTCTACTGCCCGAACTCATTCCCTGTTGTCTTAGCTTTCTTTTTTCAGAACTCTTCCCTATCTCTCAGCTTATCTTCCTCAACCGGTTGCACATGGATCATCAACCTTGTTATGTCTATATCCCCTATTAGCATAGATGCCTTGCCCTCCTTACTTGACCGACAAGACAACCCAGCAACAAATAGACTCATCATGTTCCTCATGTCAACAACCATCTCAGGGGCATAATGGGAAAATTGAGTGAACTTGAGGCTATATTCATGCACACTCATAGATTCATGTTTAAGAGTGAGGAATTCTCTTACCTTTGCCTCTCTTAGCTTACGGGGAAAGAAATGCCCCTTGAAGGCACTCTCGAACATAGGCCAACTCACTATTGGTGCACCCTCAGCTCTACCTTTCTTCCATTGGTCAAATCAGATTCTAGCAACACCATTCAGTGTGTAAGCACCTACTTCCACTCGCTCGGCATCAGCAGTGTGCATCACCTCAAACACTTTCTGCAACTCTTCCACAAAAATTTTCAAATCCTCAATGACACTTGAACCAGTGAAACTTGGAGGATTCATCCTTAAGAACTCACGGATCCTTGAAGTATCCGCCACTTCCTGTCAATTATCTCTTTGTTGTCCAGCATGGTTGGTCACCACTTGACTCAACATCCAGATAGCTTCCCAGAACTTAGCATTAGTGACCTCTCATTGGGCTTGCACTTCTTGTGCATTAGGTACCCCTTGATTCTCAACGTTCCTTCTAGTAGGACGACCTCAGACAACTCTTTGTGGAGGCATGATTTGGAAGATACGCGCAAGAACCAATTATAAGGAGACTTTATAGAAATGAGCTATATCGCACAAAATGAGTATGAAAAAAGTGAGATAGTTCCTAAATGTTGTAGCCTCTTAATTAACGATATTTCGCACTTCATACAGATAAATAGGATTCTACAAACACGTCTTCATATACACCCTAGGACTTTTGAACTCTGTGCGCTAATAGCAAGTTTGTCACGCCCCGATCCTACACCCTAGATGCGACTGGCACTCGAGAACCATTGCTGGCCCCAAGGGAACCCTTGTCTTGGCTTAACTCTTAGAGGAAGACTTACTCAACATAGAATAAACTCAAAAAAAATCTTTAACTTAGATAAATACTCAGAATATTTAGAGAAACATTCACTAGCAAAAATGGCAACTCAAGTCTCAGACATCAATAAATGAAATGAACAAGATTCACGAACTATGTCTATCTATTTATGAAGCGTCTAATACTATGAGGGATGTCGGGACAAAACCCCAAATCATCCTAACAAACTGAAATGACAAAACATAATAAATGGATCATATGGAAGTAGGGAGGCTCACCAAATAACTCTGAAGCTCGACTGGATTAACGAAGTGCTCGATGCTAATATGATTACATGTATCTGCATCATGAAAGATGCAGGTCAAATGGCGTTAGGACATGGAATGTACGACCATGTGAGGGGAAATCTAAAACACGACATAAGATTGAATTGGAACTAAAAGAAACACTTACCTCGTCTCAACTTTACTCAACTCATTTCAATATAAAGCAATAAATAAAGATGCATTATAACAAAAAGCTTTAAAACAGTAGATAACAACTCAATGTATTAGAAAATACAACATAAACTCTATTTGTATAGATAATGATACAAAATAAGTCTGTGGGAATTTCTCTAACCGACAACCATCACTATGAGCTATGAGATAATACATCGTCTAGCCTACGCTACCAGAACTGTCCTATACTTTGTCGGGATATATAACCTACTACTAAGTGGATCCGCTAGTCTATGCTAAAAAGTATTAAGGATTATCTAAAGAGTATGACCCGTTTTACCTATGTTATCTACATGGTTTATGTCGACTTGATTTATCTGAACTCGTCCAGATATCGATGATCAATACTACTCCCAAAATGTAACTAGGTCATATGTTTAAAAAAGTAACTCTTTTTGTGGTTTGATATTATTACTCAAAAAAAATTCTCTTAAAAGAGATGGTACTAAAACTGCTCATGAAAAATCTTTTGGAAATCGGTGTTTCCTCTTATCTTAAATATGGAAATATTTACTCTTTGGAATACTTAGTTCCCATATATCATATTAAAGAAAATGAACTTGGCTCTACTCTTCCTCAAACTCAATGTTTAAGTCTTAAACAAGTTTAAGCAATTGTAAAAGACTTTTGAAAAGACTCAAAGAACTCTCAAGACTTGACTTTTTTCTCTACTTTGAGTTTGAATTATGGATTCAAGGGTTATGATCTCATGTTATGGATAGTATCTCAATTTTTAGACGTACCTTAGAGTGTAGAAATCAACTAGAAAACATAGGTACGATTTGAGGGAACTCATACAAAATGAAGTGGGAAAGGGTAGAAGACTTAGCGACCCTGGCGTACTGAGTGGCGCAGGGCGCCAGACCCTATACTACAGAAGGAAGGTTGGGACGCACTAAGTTGCATGGTGCCCTAGGACCCATCCTACAGAACTATACTTTGGGTGCACTAAGTGGCGTGGCGCCCCACCCTTTTTCCCAGAAATTTTGACTAATTTTCTTACTCGTTTTCCAACCCTAATTCACCTAGAATCGAATGATTTCTTCCCTAATCACTTAGATTCGAATACCCAACATTATTATACAACAATCAACTCAAAAAAACCTTAAAACGCATATGATTATCTCAAGAACTTATCAAAACCTCAACATTCAAGATTCTGAAAGAAACTTTAATAAAACTCATCAAGAACTCAAATCATTTGCTTTTAATAATGAAATTACATTGAATTAATCATGATTGGCACATGGGTGAAAGAACACAATGTTATGTGAACTCAAATAACTCTTAGGGATCAAACCCTTGACGAAATCCGAAACCAAAACTTCAAAAACTTGACGAACGCTTGACTTTTCTTCTTTTCTCCTCTTCTCGAACTTCTCTCAAAACCCTACCGTAAATTAGGATTTGTAAAACTAAACCAAATCAGTTTAGACCCCTAAATATTACCAATTTTAGTTTTAAGGTGATTGGATAAGGAAAAGACCAAAATAACCCTCTTAAATCGATGTAACTTTCCTTAACAAGATAGCCCGACTTCAAACAAGCATATCTCCCTCATACGAACTCAAAAATTAGCAAACTCGGTGGTGTTGGAAAGAGGATTCCAAGACCTTTCACTTGATATCTTATGGGCTACCTAAAGCTTCCTCTACTGAAAGTTATGGTCGTCTCAAGTTGATCCAAAACTCATACTTAGTTCAACTGGCCAAAATTTCCAATTTTACTCTTTCCAAAATAGTTCTTTCAAATGGCGAAGTGTTACACATTGTGCACAATAGAGTCGAGAGGAGCCGATTTCACTTCTTATCAACTAGATGGGCCATCTAGGCAGTAGTGGTGTACCTTCGTAGAGACCAAGACAACTAGGTCTCCACAGGTCCACTTGTGCCGAGTTTTCTGAAGCCTTCTTGGTCAGGTTCATCCTCTATAGCGTCAGAGATTGTCTCTAGGATCAATTTTGTAGGTTAGTGCAAGGCTCCATGATTGTTTTAGAGTGTAAGGTGAGGTTTCACGAGCTCTCCTACAGCGCTACTATGATCCTACCTATTAAAGAGGAGAGAGTTATGTGCTTTGTTTGTGGTTTGAGACTGTAGCTACAGATTGAGACCCAGTCTAGAGTCTCCATGGGCCATTCCTTTCTTGATGTAGTTGATCACACCCGCACAGTTGAACAACTTATTTGTTAGGCCAATGGGGGCAACGATAAGAGATCTAGGTATAAGGGTAATTACATGAGGTTCCATTTAAGGTCTAGAGACTCTTATTATAAAATGTGAAAATGGTTTCAACTGGGCCAGTCCAACCGGTATGTTAAGGCCTCATTAGAGGCTTTATAGGGTGACTGATATATTAAGAGTGAGTTTGGCTCGAGTAAGAGTCGAGATAGGTGTGAGTCATATGCTTTAGGCCGTTGTGGCCAATCTTCTGGGAGACGGTCATCTTCAGACTTTTTTTATTTTGAAGAGTTTTATCATTAGGCCAGAGATTTCCCTTTGCGTAGGCGGATTGCTCCCACTCCACAGGTAGCTCTACCAGATCCACCACAAGAACCTCTAGGAATAGACCGAAGTAAGTGTTAGGACCATTCCAGTGGTTATTAGGGTATTCAAGGTTGTCCCCAGGGTGGCAGGTTAGGTGGAAGGTCAACAATTAGGGAAAATTTACACAGGGCCACTTCTATACAACTTTAGCAAGGGCAGAGGCTCTGTCATCGGACGATGTGATCAGAGGTATGAGTCTCTTATTCCATCAGCCTGCCTCGTCTCTATATAATCTAGGCTCTACCTTTTTATATGTTTTTGTTTATTCTTCTTCTTGTGAAGGTGTTAATTCTAAGCCTTTAGCGCGTCGTTGCATGTGTCGACCCTCGTGGATGAGTTTTTAGTGGTGGATCAAGTGTTTTGATCTTGCTTGGTGGCAATACAGGGGCATGACACTTGGCCTAACCTTATATTAATTGATATGCTTGACTCTGATGTAATTATTGGCATAGAGTGGTTATCCCCGTACCATGAGATCATAGATTTATTCTATAAGACTGTTAGCTTAGCCATGTCATGTGTTCCCCTGAGGTGTGGCAGGGCTCACATTATAGCACACCCGTTGAAGTTGTCACTTTTGTTTGGGCTTGGAGACTAGTTGATAGAAGGTGTTTATCTTATTTGAAGTATGTGCATAATATGAGTAGGGAGGTCCTTCAAGTCGAGTCAGTTCCAACTGTGTGTGACTTTGTGGTTGTTTTTCCTACTGACCTACCTTACCTACCCCTAGAGCATGATATTGTCTTCCATATTGAGCTTCAGCAGGGTACCCAAACTATTTCTCCTTCGCCATATCAGATGGCTCATGCAAAGCTCAAAAATCTCAGTGTTTATCTTCAGGATCTCTTGGGTAAGGGATTCATCAAACCTAGGGTATCACCTTGTAGCGCTCTTATTCTTTTTTTTAAGAAGGAGAACGGTATGATGCTCATGTGTATTGATTATAGGTAGCTTACGGTGAAGAGCCGATACCCCATTCCTAAGATTGCTGATCTAGTTGACTAGCTTTGGGGTGACACAATGTTTTTTAAGATTGATTTGACGTTTGGTTACCATCAATTTAGAATTAAGGCAATAGATATCCCTAAGACCACAGTTAGTTCTAGATCTGGCCACTATAAGTTCCTTATGATGTCATTTGGGTTTACTAATGCCCTTGCCGCCTTTATGGACTTGATAATGCTGGTATTCAGGCTGTATCTTAATATATTTGTCATACTATTCATAGATGAAATCCTTGTATACTCGCATAGTAGGAGAGACTAGGAGAAACATTTGATTAATGTGCTCATACTTTGAGAGATTAGAGACCTTATGTCAAGTTCTCAAAAAGTGAATTTTGTCTTCAGTCTATAGCATTTTGGGGGTATGCATGTCCAATGATGGCATTTTGGTAGATTAGGAAAATATTGAGGCTATTTGTAACTAGGCTAGACCCACTTTGGTTACTAATATTCAGAGCTTCATTAGATTAACAGGCTTCGACAAACGGTTTGTGAAGGGCTTCTCCACTACTGGAGCACCACTAACCTCATTGATTCATCTTGATGTTCCTTTTGAGTGGTTTGAAAACTATGAGTTGAGCTTTCGAAAGCTCAAGGAGTTGTTGGCCCACCACTTCTATATTGAATCTTCCCATTGAGGGCGAGGGCTTCACGATATATTGTGACTTGTCAGACATTGGCTTGGGTTTTGTATTGGCCCTCTGGGACTAGGTTATTGCTTATGCATTGAGGAATCTTAAGTTGCATAAGCATAACTACCCCACCCATGACTTGGAGTTGGAAATGGTAGTTTTCATGCTTAAGATCTTGAGGCACTACCTGAATTGACTTTGTTGCGAGATCTACATAGTAATTGTGACTCATGTGACATTGGTTTGGGTTGTGTACTGTTGTAACATGACCAGTTTATTGCCTATGTGTTGAGGCAGCTGAAGTAGCATAAGCGCAACTACCTCACCCATGACTTGGAGTTGGCGGTGGTAGTTTTCTTGCTTAAGATCTTAAGGCACTACCAAAAGTTATTTGTTTGCGAGATCTACACTAATCACATGAATATTCAGTACATTATGATCCAAAAGGACCTTAATTCAAGGCACCATATATTGATTGAGCTTCTGAAGGACTATGACCTCTCTATTCTCTATCATCTAGGCAAGATGAATGTGGTAGTTGACTCATTGAGCTGGAAGGCGATATGGGTAGTCTAGCCTTCCTGTCTATTATGTGGCGTCCTTTTCCTTTGTAACATTCAGTCCGTAGCTAATAAGATGATTTGATTGGTTATTTAAGACTCTAAACATGTCTTAGCCTATGTGGGAGTTCACTCATCCTTGCTTGATAGGATCCAGGGTCTTCGGTTTGAAGATAAGTCTTTGATGGCCCATTTAGAACGAGTGTTAGTTGTGATGCCGGTTAGGGTACCTTAGATTCAGATGGGGTTTTGAGGTGTGCCAGCTGAATTTGTGTTTCGAGAGTTGTTGGGGGAATTGATCGAGATAATATCGTGAGAGGCCCATGATTCTTGATACCTTTTCCATCCGGGCAGTGTGAATATGTATCATGACTTGAGGCAACCCTATTATTGGAGCGACATGAGAAGAGATATTGCAGACTATGTATCCTTTGTAGTCTACACGACCTAGTAATTTTCTCATTTTAACTTTTCGCCTAAGTATGAAACAGGTTGCCTAACATGTTCCAGCAAAGCAGTAAGGACATTAAGTAAAAACCAATATTTTTACGTGGAAAACATCTGGCGCAAAAGGTGTAAAAAATCACGACATGTACCCATACAAGATTTAACTTCAACTTCACTAAATCACTAATCCTCCACAAAAAACATATTACAAGCCTTGTAACCTAAAAAATTACGAACTACAATACCCAAACTTAACACAAACCTCCCAAGGTATGAGTTCCCAACTCTTCGAGTTATCACAACCTAAAGACAACACACCTAATTTAATTTATAACTCACTGAACTAAGATTACATCAAGACCTAATCACAAAGAAAAACTCCTAACACATAAACTCTGTAAAAGCACCAGGTTCTTAGATGTGTTCCTTCAGTTTGATGGTAGCACTTGCGAAGTCAATTTTTCGATTGCTCCCTTTTGTTCCGTAAGTGCACAAGTATTCTGAACAACATCACCTCTATTTAAGCATAATTCTTCATAGAGTTATTCTTCACTTCAAACTGCTTATCGACTTGAACTCTCTTGACTGAGTGTTCTACTTCATATAAGACTCCTTTTCAATTCAAACTCCTTGCTTCTTTAGACTCCTCCTTCGAATTACATTCATTGATTCTTTTTTATTATAGTCGAACTCCAACATTTCAATTCAGCAGTTACTTGAAGAGTTCTACTTTAAGTGAGACTCCATCTTCAATTAAAACTCCTTGCCTCTTTAGACTCCTTCATCAAATCAAACTCATTGGTTCTTTCACTTTAATTCATCAGATATTTACTTCCTTGGGATTTCTCATGAAATTGGCATTATTCATCATAAAAGCTTTTTAGAATTCAATTGCTTGTGACAGTGCACCTTTGGACCATGTTGACTGACGTGTTTCATCTTTCTTTGTAAAACATTAAAGCTTTATAAATCCCATCAAATTACCCCTTTTGAAGATGACAAACCTCTTTTCTTTGTGCATTCAATTTTTTTTACATGTAGACACTGAAGCATGAAATACTAACTTGAAATAGGTTAGTCAATGAGTTATAATTACTGCACAAGTCTTATCTTCTCCCTTTTGGCATCATTGAAAAGGTATGTTAATCTTATAATATATGAGCTAGATTGATTTGTTAAACTATTCATGACACTAGGCTATCACCCAGACAATCATATAACGACTTCATGGAACAAAATAATTTATTATAGAGAGAAAGAACATGAGCCATTAAAGCAATACATAATTGTTCAATTAAACTACCAGATAATGTTTTATATAAGATCGAAGTCGTATTTAATGAAGAAAAAACTATATAGCACCAATCATAAAACAAACACTAGATAGAGTAGTGTAAAGTCAGAGGCATTAACATTGAAAAGTGGAGAGAAGAATGGAACAAGTGGCGATAATTGTGTCAACCAACGAATAATTTCAGCATTTTCAGCCCTTTCCTTAGCAAGAACAGTCTGTAGAGCTTAAATTCTTATCTGAATTTTTTTATAAGTTGTATGAGTAGCCTTCAGTTCAACAATAATATTAGTGAAAATATTACTACAACCTTTTTATTGGAGTACCAGTTTTCCTAATTGAAGCATGTAGATTAGCATGGTTCATCTATTCAATAACTTTCTTTTTTTTTCATTTGGAAAGTCTATGCCTGGATTGTAATTTAGTATTTCTCAAAAATCACAATGGAAATCATCTCATTTTTTAATGCTAGCACTAAGATCTTCTTTAATAATGGCATCCTCTTGACACTTATAATTTCTAATGGGAGCTCAAGATGGAATAGAAAACAAATGTGTTATAGGAGTTGGTTCTTCCTCATGAATTGAAAATGAGGAACCAAATTTCCCTCCTCAAATGAGAATTTTATATGTACTAAGTTAAGAGCAATTTTAAGAGGACAACATCGCAAATATCAATAGATGTACTTTGGTGAATATCTGATTTAAACTTGCAAAAAACATTCAAGAAGACTAGGTGAGAGAGAACAATTTGAATGAATAAGACTCTTGAGCTTGGACGATTATTTTGTTTTGTATTAGAAAAATTAATGCATGGAACATGAATGCTCAATTATTTCAGTTTAGAAAATATTAACCTTTATCAATATAGAACATACCCAATATGAGCAGTTTTGTGATAATCATTGTTTGCTTGCACCTTTCTCTACACAATCTAATAATAAATTAGGTTAAAACAAGTCAAGGATTTGGAATTGGGACACACAACTAAATGTGTAAGATTTAATTGAAAAACATTTTAGCTCATAAAACTGAGAACAATTATTCTAGTCAATCATTGAGGGAAGTTCATGCAATCTTAATCATCCCCAAGTTGAACTTATTCTTCTGATAATGCTCCCTACTTAGTGTAAGAATTCCTCAATTGTTGTCTGACTAAGAAAAACATGATCCAGCAACCACATATTGTTGTGGATAACTCAGTTTCAAGATTCATTATTCCCTCTATCAATATGCCCTTAGTCTGTTCAACAAATGAAACATGTGGTACAACCTGTTCCAATGGACGCTCACCAGTTTCACTTTCATCCTCATTTTGTTTAGTTGCTTCCCCCTTACACATGCATTACATCCTCTTTTTTTTTTTGCATTTTTAAATAAAAATAAAAATGATACATTCCCTTTTTTTGTGAAGTGAGCAAAATGATCTTTTGTTTATCTTCAGTGATATGCCTTAAGCAAACAATATCTATGAATCGATATTGCTTGCTTCCTTTCAGCTTCACCTGTAAAACAGCTTAAGGGTTAGTCTTAGGAACCCAGACAAGCTTGGGTCATTTCTTATGATCAAAATGGTGAATCAATTTTTTTTTCACCCATCTAGGGAACTTGTTAGTGGACTTGTTTTTGTCAACATGTATAAATCTATTTATATTTGGCAATTCAGTATTTCTTTTTCTAAAACCCTTCACAACTGGACACTTAGTAGTTGGATGACCAATTTTACCAGAAATAAAGCACAAATCTTCAGAGATAACATTTTCTTTATGAAATCCTATACTAGTCTTCTCATTGTCCACCCTATCAGTCAATTTGTTAATGATTCTGGATGAATTAGTCCATCTATTCGCTGTTTCAAGGTCCATTTTCATCCTAGACACTTCTAGATTTAGGTTTTTCACCTTATCTATTTCACAAAAAAAAACAATTTTGCATTCTTTCAGATCATGTTCTAATTTGTGCTCAGTATCATTTATCTTCCCTTTTTCAATAATGGACAACTTAAGAATTTCAATTATCAAATTCAAGTTTGATGACTCAAGTTTATCAAAACCTGTTTCTTTAGAAAACAATTTTCTTCTTCAATTATAGCTTTGCAGTTTTTGAAATCCATGCTCTCAAATCTTTAATTTGCAAAATCATTAAATAGTTGATCTCTTTCACCAGTTAATTCTTGAAAATCATCAATAATGCTACATATCATGCTAATTAGTTTTCTTTTAGACAAAATATGCATTTTTTCTTTCAAATCAAGGATACTTACCTCAGATTTTACTTCTTCTTCTTCCATGTCTGAATCTTCATGAGAGCAATCTCATCTATCTTTCCATCATCAGTATGATCTGGTCCTGTTTCTTCGTGTGCGTCCATAAGAGTATCCCAAATTTGTTTTGAAGTTATGCAATTAGATATTCAACGATACTCATCTGGTCTAAGACCAAAAATAAGAATAAACTTAATTTTGTTTTGTACATCATTATTTTCAGCATCCTTCTTAGTTGGATATTCTTGTCCATCAATAACTCTATTCCAAAGTTGTTAATCTTCAGCCTGAATAAAAACTTCCATCAATGTTTTTCACCATTAGTAATACTGGCCATTGAATAGCAGAGGGTTGTTAATATCTTGTCCTTCACTATATTTATGTGGAGGTGGAAAATTCATCCCGATCTTTTCTTTAAGTGGTTAAACTTTTAACAAGAAAACCTGCTCTGATACCAATTGTTAGTCTGCATGACCTAGTAATTTACTAATTTTAAGTTTTCGTCTAAGTGTGAAACAGGTTGCCTAACATGTTCCAGCAAAGCAGTAAGGATAGTAAGTAAAAACATAGTATTCTTACGCGGAAAACACTCAGCTCAAAAGGTATAAAAAGCCACAACATGTACCCCTACAAGATTTAACTTCAACTTCACTAAATTACTGAGTCTCCATAGGAAACAGATTACGAGCCTATATAACCTAAGGAATTACAAACTATAATTTTGAAACTTCAACAAAAACCTCCCAAGGTATGTGTTCCCAACTCTTTGAGTTTCACAACCTAAAGAAAACACACCTAATATAATTTATAACTCACAGAACTAAGATTACATCAAGTCTCAATCACAAAGAAAAACTCCTCACACATAAACTCTGTAAAAAGACCAGGTTCTTTGATATGTTCCTTTTTTTTATGGTAGCACTTACAAAGTCAGTTTTTTGATTGCTCCTTTTTGCTCTATAAGTGCACAAGTATTTTGAACGACATCACCTCTATTTAAGCACAACTCCTCATTGACTTGAACTCTCTTGACTTAGAGTTCTACTTCAAGTAAGACTCCTTCTTCAATTCAAACTCCTTGCTTCTTTAGACTACTTCTTCAAATTACATTCATTGATTCTTTTGTATTGTAGTCGAACTCCAACAATTCAATTCAACGATAACTTAAAGAGTTCTACTTTATGTGAGACTCCTTCTTCAATAAAAACGCCTTGCCTTTTAAGACTCCTTCTTCAAATTGAACTCATGGATTCTTTATCTTCAATTCATCAGATTTTTACTTCCTTAGGCTTTCTCACGAAATTATGAGTATTCATTCCTTTATTTATGCATTATTTTCTTTATTCATCTTAAAAGCTTTTCTAAATTCAACTGGTCGAGACAGTGCACCTTTGGACCATGTTGACTGACGTATTTCATCTTTCTTTGTCAATCATCAAATCTGCATAAATCCCAATAGTCATGTTGCATGTATTGCCAGTAGGTGAATGTTGAGCATTTAAGACTTGGTGGTGAGTTTCAATGATTACCCATTTCGAAGTGGAAGTGGGATTGCATCACCATGGACTTTTTGATAGGGTTGCCTCAAAATTCTAGAGGTTTTCACAGCATTTGGGTCATCATTGATTGATTAGCCAAGTCAACACACTTCTTCCCTATTCATTCTTGATTTAGCACCGAGGTTGACCGCTATCTACATTTTAGAGGTAGTTCATCTTCGTGATGTGTTTGTCTCTACTATATCAGATCGGGTGGTCAGTTAACTTTTAGCTTTCTAAGGACAATTTAGGAGGAGTTGGGCACTCATATAGACCTTAGCACAACTTTCCACCCGTAGACTATAGTCATTTGGAGCATACTATTCAGGTTTCTAAGGATACGTTTTGGGCCTTTGTTTTGGAGTTAAAAGGTAATTGGGACAAGTTCTTTCCTTTGCTGGATTTTGCTTACAACAACAACTACCACTGTAGCATTTTGATGGACCCATTCAAGGCCTTATATCGAAGGAATTTTCGCTCTCCAATTGCTGGAGTTAAGTCTATACAGCCTATACCATGTGGTACTAACTTAGTTCAGGACGCATTGGACCATGTGAGGCAAATTTAGGACAGGCTTCGGGCAACCTAAAGTAGGCACCGGAGTTTTGTTGATCGTAGGTGTCTACCTTCAAGGTTTTTTATTGGTCATTGGATTTTTCTCCATCTTTCACCCATGAAGGGAATAATGAGGTTTATGTGGCAGGGCAAGCTTAGTCCCACGTATATTGGGCATTTTAAGATCCTCTGGAGGTAAGTGAGATTGCTTCTGAGTTTGCTATACCTCTAGTATTTTCAGCTATCCATCTATTTTTCCATGTTTTGATGTTGTGCAGGTATGTCACGGATGAGTCTTACATGACCTAATATGATGCAGTAGAGTGATAGTGCTGAAATCACTTTCCAAACCAAATTAAAAGAGTGAGCAGTCATAGTCAAAATAAAAACCCAACAAATAGTCGTGGTCAAATCCCACAGTTAATTGTATATCATGGAGAATTCCTATAAAGAAATTTGGACTTTAAATTCACTCATTTGTAATAGTAAGAACATTTGAGTGGATAACTCCACAAATTTAATATAAAGATTTTATTATCGATTATCGCAATTAAACTAAAATATCAAAGACATCAATAATTACTAATCAATTTAAGGGTGTGGCGATTACAAATTGATGTAATATAGCGGTAATTGTGTTGCTCTATAGTGATGAACATTCATGAATAGACTAAGTCATCTTTATTGACGCTAATCAACTTTCACTAGGAATCAACATGCACAAAAAGCTCAGGCTGCTAACTTAGGGATTGCCAAAGCCGTAGTGAATTGAATACCCCATATGTCATTTGAACTTGCAAGAACCAGCTGATGAAAACTAATGTGCATCAGCCAGTGTAGGGTGATTTACCCGCCACGTTTGCAGGCCCCTTGGTTGAAATCACGAGGGTTTGGCCCTTGATTCTTTTCGATTGTGTGGCCTTTTGTATGATCATGATGAATGGTTGATATACTTTTATCATCACGACCGCGAGGGCTGGCATCCCCAATCCTGATAATCATCTTCTTACTGAGCCGTCATCGTGAACCTTCTTGTCGTGATTGTGATGAAAAGTTTTGTTTGGTCTTTTATATATACACTAGACGTCATTTCAGCTTTCTTTGGAAACATCAAAAAGTGCTATCTCTCTCATTTTAGCTTAAAATTGGGTGATTTGCAGTCCTATGCATCTAGAATTGTTGGAACTACACTGTGGAGTTATCAGTTGGGAAACCTCTATTTGAGGTTAATTTGCGAGTTAAGTTGACTTCCTTACCTCATTTTTGGTTCTTAGTTGGTAAATTATTTGCATATGATGATTGTCTGCAGTTTTAAGCCCCGAATTGTGTTCCATTTTGGAACACAAGTTCGGGGTACTTTTTATGACCTTTTGATTGAGTTAATTCTAGAAATTCTGGCATGGGTTCCATGATTCACATCGACAAGCACCCAACCTTACTCTTGCTAAACAGGTGGATGATGCCCTGGGAGTTTATTGATTGGTTGGGCGGCCTAAATTTGTTATAGGTATGCTCCAATTTACTCTTGCTAGCTATGAGGCTGACGCCCTTGGGAGTTTACTAGCTGGTATGGCAGCCCCATTCATTTTGTACTTGGGTTCGAGGCTGGACTTGCTTGTATTGTATCTGGTCTTGTAGTACGTCGTTCTTATAGATTTAGCCTCTTTTTTTGTGTACATGTTGGACTTATGGAGGTCCGTTCAATATTTATTTAAACTAGCGCATAATCGTACTGTCTGGGCTTATGGGGTCCAGTTTGGTTTAGTTTAGTTTTACTTAGATTTACTTTGAGTACGATCATGTACTTTCTTTTAAACACCGCTTTGACCTTTGTTTGTGTGTATAATCTTTATTTTCATAGTGTCCTCCACTTTCTTTCTTAGTCAGCCTATGATGCCTACTAAGTGCCTTTGTTTTGGTGCTGATGCTACACTATGCATGTCTTTCTTGATGCAGGTCCTAGTACCAACTACCATCTTTGTCCATTCGTGCTAGCAAGAATTTTAGGATCGGAGGTGAGGGGGAGCACTTGTCATCTTGAACTTTCTTGTCTTCTTTGGTAAATTGTACATCTAGTCTCTTTTTTAGATAGCTTATTTTAGTCCACTTTTGGGACTTAAACTCTTTTGATTAGCACATCTTTATACTCGTGACTTCCATGTTTTGGAAGGTATCTTTTTGTAAATAGTTTTTATTTGCTTCAACTTCAATCTTGTTTTGTTGGTTTAGTATTGTTTCCATTTATTTCTATCTTTATACTCACTACTTACGGTTCTAGGTTAGGGGTTGGCTTACCTAATGGTGGGTTATAATAGGTGTCATCATGACTCGAGGAATTGACTTGTAACAATTGGAGCCCCCTTATGGATTTTGGCTTTAAAAAGATGTTTGGGTATGGGACCCATTTTTGGTAAAAATTACCTTTTATGGATATTTTGATTTTTCTCTTGAGTCTGTAATGTAGAATTTGATTAGGTTGCATATCTAGTTTTTGTGCACGAGGTTCTGAACCAATCCCTAGCACTCGGGCATAACTCAGGGGACTTGCCTGAAATATTATTATGTCTAATGCTAGTTTTGTTACTTTAGCAACCCTGGGTTCACCTAACTAACCTCCGCTTAAGTAGTCATGGCTTCTTTTTCGCCAAAAAGGCAAGCCAAGCGACATTTGCTTTAGTGACGTAGGCCCGCCAAGCAAAAACCGATTTAGGGGCCTTGACATTGCTTAAGAGGCTTTCCCTTTAGCGGCCACGGGGATGTTTTAACGAGCTTTTCTAGCCCAGGGATTTTTGCTTTTGTGACCCTTGTGCCGCTTTACCTAGCCTCACTTTAGATACCAAGGGCTCGCGGAACAGAAACCCACCTCGTATTGGTCGGTCGTGTAGGCGACGTTAGTGATCGCTTAAGCGACCCACGTCTTGTCTTATTAATAAAAAGACTATGACGCGCTCCTGTCTTTTGTTCTAATTCTTTCGGTGGATTCTCCCTTTCTAGAGCTCCGATTTGAGTAATTTGAAATGTGGTTTGTTCTTGGTGATTGTGACTCACAGGTAACTAATCGGAAAGTTTTGAGGGCCCTTTGTTTGAGGTATTTTTGCCATTTTTGGGACTACCTAAGCTTGGTACTTGTTTTTAATTTGTGGAATTTGGTTGATGTTGTTGTTCTTGTTGTTTCGATCCCCACATTGTGTTCAATTTTTGAATAAAATATTGGGGTACTATCTTAGAACTTTTAACGTAGTCGATTCTAGAAACTCTAGTATGGGTCCCACAATCCCTATTTAACTCCAAAATAGGTATGTTTCCCTTTTATGTGCTTTTTTATGTTGAAATGATCGTATTGACATTGTGATCCTATTTTTATAGTAAGGCAACACTCTTGGGTTGTTCAAAAAGGAAAAGCTTCGTAAAGGTGATTCAGGAGCCCGTGAGGTCAGCCTACAGGTAGGCTACGACTTTTACTTCTCATAGATTGCGCTTGATTGTGTGAATACATGTTGATTAAAGTGAATTGGGGGTCGGTACCATATTTTTCGTATTTCATGTAACCATGTTTTAGGCTTCATGGACTTTACTTCGGATGTAGTACCATGATAGTCGGGGATTATATATTTACTTCCATCTTGTGAGTTGACTTGTATATTTTTGTTATGGTATATTTTAGCATTTTTATCCTTAATATAGGATTGTATGAGAGTTTGCAATAAATTTACAATATTTGCTACTTGTAGGCCTTATTTTTTCTACAACGTCGATTCAGACCGATTAGGTCCTTGTATCCTGGAGTAGCAAACTTAAGTGTGATAGAATGAGATTTAGTTTAGGTGTTTACTCAGCTTCATGGATCTTCTATTCAATCTCCCTATCTCTATTGCTCTATTGTGATTTTTAAGGTTCTGTGCTTCACTTGGAAACTTCTGATCGGAGTGGTTCAGTCCTGAAGCGTTATAAGATTTTTTATGAGTGGACATCGTTCCATGTTGGTTCTTTTGATTGGTTGTTATGAGATCCTTTTTGGAGTAGATACGACCATGAGTTTACTCTTGCTAGTTAGGAGGTTGACGCCCCTAGGATTTTACTAGCTGGGTGGCCTTGACTTTTTATACTGACACACTCGGGTGTACTCTTGCTAACAAGGCAGCTAACACCCCTGGAAGTTTGTTGGCTGACTGGGCGGCCTTGATTTGATATACTGATGTCCCCAGGTTTACTCATTATAGGTAACGACTGATGCTCCTAGGAGTTTACTGGCTGGCTGTGTGGCCCCATTATTGGGTACTTACATTTTGAGTCCATAACGCAGGTTTTAGGCCCGACTTGCACTTATTGGATCTAGACTTGTGGTACATCACTCTTGTAGTTTAGCTATTATGTGTAGCAGTCAGGCTTATGGGGGTCTGTTTGTGTTTTACTTAAGCATGTGAATGAGTGTAAATTTTGTGGGTTATGAGGGTCCAGTTGGATTAGGTTTAGTTGTACTTAGTCTTACTTCTAGTACAGTCATGTGCTTTTCTTTATATTCTACTTGGACCTTGTTTATGTGTAGATTCTATCTTTTCATTTTGTCTTTATTTTTCGCTTAGTTGGTCTATGATGCCTACTGAGTACCTTCGTTTGGCACTCATGCTACACTTTGCATTTGTCTCCTTATGCAGGTCCTAATACAAGCTACTAGCGGTGGTCGTTCGTGCCAGCAACAACTTTTGGATCGAAGGTGAAGGTGAGTGCTTGGCGTTCTAGACTTGCATGTCTCCTTTTGTATATTGTATAGCTAGTCTTTTGTATTTTGAGACAATCTTTGATTTTGGTCCACTTTTGGGACTTGTACTCTTTTGTTAGCACATGTCTATACTTGTGACTTCCATGTTTTGGGAGGGATCTTTTATGTATATAGATTTGACTTGTTCTGGCCTTATCTTGTTTTGTTGTTTAGATTGTGCTGCTACTTATTTCTACCGTTATACTCATTACTTGTTATTTTGGGTTATGGTTTGGCTTACCTAGTGGTGGATTTTAATAGGTGTCATCATGACTTGAGGAATCGGGTTGTGATAGAACTACATACTAATTATATATGAGACATTAACATGTCCTAATATAGCATGCCATAGAGAAATAGACTCAACTATATAATTGGAAGCATACGTATATTCTAAAATCATCATAAATATGAAGCACAAATAAACGACTACAAAGTCCATTGCTTACGAAATTATTATATTTGGTTAATATGTCCTCATTATCTTCAAACGAACCTTCACTCCAACTTTTCCTAATAATCCCAAAGAAATCAAATTGATTCGGATATTAGGAACATGCAACACATCACTCAATGCCAATGATTTCCCACATGTGAGTTTGAGAAGAACTTTACCTTTTCCAAGAACTTTAGTTTTCCTCGAGTCACCACTATAAACAATTTCTTCTCCTTTCTTAACTTGGGTGTATGGCACAAAATCAAATCTATTTACACAAATGTGCCTTGTAGAACCAAAGTCTATCACCCAGTTCTTCACGTTGGCCTAAATATTTTTCTGTGAAATGACTGCAATAATTCTATCATCCGTTTCAGTAAAATTTATTTTTAGCTTAGTGCAATTTTCATTTCTTTCAAATATTATTTTGCATTGAGGTGAATATTTATAAAGATTTTTT
>JAJOOO010006090.1:0-38363 GCA_029582685.1 Solanum piurae
ATCATAAACCTTAGGTCACAATTGCCCATTCAAGGCCAACATCCAATATAACACAATTGACCATCAATTCCTCATAATTCAATATAGAACAATACATATATCAATAGCCCATAACAATCTACACATTAATATCACATTATTAGCTCATAATCAATAGACCCATTTTAGATCCAAAAATAGGATTTCAAGATATTCAAGGGTTCATGGAGTTTTTTATCTTAAAACCATCAATATTAACTTTAATCATCATTTGAAATACTTTCATGCCAGAACCCAAGCTTAGAATTGAAATTGGGGTTTTTAGGGTTTTTGAAAAACATTGAAATCGCTTTGATTTGGCTCTTTGATTGAAAGGAGAATCAAAGATAAAATCCCCATACCTTTGTGATTAATTTCCTTAGGAAATTTGAAGGAGAAATCAGTAGGAACCCATCCCCTAGCTTGAAGCTTCATCAATGTCTTCCATGGAGTTCTAGAGAGAATTTATTTGAGAGGAAAGGTTCAATTTGAAGAATGGGGTCTAATTCTAGGTTTTGGGGTTTTAACCTACTTAAAATACCCTAAAATAGGTAGAATAACAGTTTATAATAATTCCCCAAAGTACCCAAACTACCCCTCACTTAGTTGGACCTTTTTAAACAAGTCAAACTTGAGTTTCATTTTCGCAGATTTCGTTGGGAAACAAGTCCGCGACGCGGGAGTGTTCCCACAAGTTCTGAAAATTAAATTTCGAGACAGTAGAGTCCGCGGTGTCTCCGTGGTGCGGAGCCACTTATTGGCCATTGGTGGAGCAGGTCCGCGACGTGGAGCCACTCCCTCCAAGAACAACTTCAAGCTGCCTTGGCAGCTTGCTTGGCCAAGGGTTGGGGTCCTCCTCGGGGACCCTTAGGGTGGTCCCGGGGAGTCGTACCCGAACATTTTGACCCTAAAAATATTTATTAAGACACTAGGGTCACCTCCACTGATTTTAACTCCAAACAACACATAAAAACATGAACAACATACTAGAACACACCAACACGTAAAAGACTAGTTTCCGAACGTCTTGGTCGTCCCTTGAAGTTTGACTTCCAAACTCTTTATAACTGATCAAAAAGGCTATTATTCATTATTTTAACAAGTTATTAATGCATAAAACCCATGTGAGGCTCTACTTTATCGTACTTCATTTCGAGGGGTGTTACATAATAGTTAGAGAAAACATCTTGTGGAATAAATATATTTCATCATAGGGATCGTGATTTCTTGAATTTTTGTAGGAACCACAATTCCTTGGGAATAAAGTTAGGTTTTCTGTTTTGTCACAAGAAGTCATTTTTTCTTCTTAATTATTTGGTTATAATGTGTTTTTATGCAACTTATTAGTCATAGTGATGGGTGTATATATAATAATGTATTTGGGGTTATAATTACTTTATATATAGAGAAAGCATTTATGGAATCCAAATAATAATCAAACAAGGAGTTCCCTAATATTCATATTTGGAAATTTGATTAGCCTATTTGGGCCGCTCTATACCAACTTCCGCCTTCTTTTAAGGATATTTTAAGAAAGAAACAAGTTACCTAATTTGACAAATATTCCTACTATTTTTATTATTTTATCTTTTAGTTTGAAATAATTACATATTATCTCACTAATTAATCATATCATATTTTAAATTAATTACATCTAAATACATGAAATTTAAAAAATTGAACGTCGGTTATTCTTGAATAGCGATTCTCAAATCGCTTATATTTGTGCAATTGATTATGGTAGGTTAAGATATATTTTTAGTGAGAGAAAATCTTTATACATTCAATGTAATTAAATTGATTATAAATGAGGTATGACAAAATGGGTTCAATCAAACCTAGCACTCTTTAATTTTTTTACTAAATATTTCATTATTTTCTAATTTCTATGTTACAAGAGATTATTTTCCTACAGTATCATTTATGGAACTTTAAAATATAAATGGCGTATAATTTAAAAATTACTTTTTTCGTCCAATAATAATAGTCGTTCTTTATTGATTTGACTTAGGAAATAAAAAACAGGAAATAATTGAGTAATTTTACCAAATAACTCTTATTAAATACTCCCTCTATTTCATGTTAACTGAATTTGGGGTTTTTTCATTTTTCAAAATAATTAAATTATTCAAAGTTTAAGATGGATGTTTGAAATTTTTTCCTTATTTGCCCTTTCCTTTAATGAAGTTTTGATATTTTCTAAATTTATGATTTCACAGAGGACAATAGTGGAAAGTATGATTTAAATTATGTCCTTGAATGTTTTTTTCAATAAGTGTGCATTACATCACAAATTCAGTTAATATCAAATAGAGGGAGTATACGTTATCTAAACATTTAAAAATACATAGTAATTAATAGCAAAGGTAAAAGAGATGCAAAATTGTAAATTATTTATTGGCTTTATAAATTGAATAAGTATTATTGAACATCCCAAAATAGTATAAATTGACAAGTAAAGATTAACGAAGGGGTATAAATTAATCATCTTCTTGTTTCGTCTTTCATATCAGATAAGTACACATTAACCCTAATTATACATCCAATTTGGGATGGTCAAGTATCTATATTGAGAGATGGAAAATAAATTAAAATAAATTAAGGTGGAAAAAATTGAACATTGTGGCTTAAATTTATGTACCTTATACTCAACAATAGTATACATGACAAAATTAATAAATAGAAACGAAAGTGCAATTTTACACTATTTGATACTATTAATAACAAACTTGATACATAATCAATAATAGTGATTTAAATCCTATTCTTAAGTTTATTAGCTTTGCATAGTGGGTTTTCCTTGGCCAAAACCGCACATCCTATAGACTTCAAATTGAAAGTGCATGCATGTTCTTCTGGATATCTATGAATCTCGCAAAATATTTCATCGCACTTACAATTGAACCCTAGTAATCCCACCTTCTTCCTGCAAACCATGCATCTTTGTGGCTTCGTCTTCATCATCAAATCATCTTTTTCGGTTTTAATAGTTAGAGAAAACATCTTGTGGAATAAATATATTTCATTATAGGAATCGTGATTTCTTGAATTTTCGTAGGAACCACAACTCCTTGGGGATAAAGTTGGGTTTTCTATTTTGTCACAAGAAGTCATTTTTTCTTCTTAATTATTAGGTTATAATGTGTTTTTATGCAACTTATTAGTCGTAGTGATGGGTGTATATATAATGATGTATTTGGACTTATAACTACTTATATATAGAGGAAACTTTTATGGAATCCAAATAATAATCAAACTAGGAGTTCCCTAATATTCATATATGGAAATTTGATTAGCCTATTTGGGCCGCTCTACACTAACTTGGGTCTTCTTTTAAGGATTTTTTAACAAAGAAAAAAGTTACCTAATTTGACAAATATTCCTACTATTTTTATTAATTTATCTTCTAGTTTGAAATAATTACATATTGAGCTCACTAATTAATAATTTCATACCAGATTTCAAATCAAATACACCTAGATACATGAAGGTTTTCTACCAGATAAACTAAAATAGGGAGAGAGGTGAGCAAGATCCCCATATTACATGTGAATCACACTAGATACATGTACTGTGATAGTCGATATAGGGAGAGAAGTGAACGAGAGAGGAAAGTGACGAACGAGAGAGGAGAGAAGCCAGCGAGAGAATCAAACATTAAATAATTTTCTCCTGGGAGCTCAAGACTCCAACATATTATAATCCGGGAAATTTGCACCAATAACCACTTTAATGTTGCTATTTAAAATACAAGAACAATATTTTATTTTATTTTTAAAAAATGTGCATTTTAATCATTTGGCTAGAACTTCAGCATTATTGCACAACAAATATGGCAGAATCGTTATGTATGTCTAAAGTTAGAGAGTGTTAAGTCTAATATCATACTTAAATATTTGAAGTTTGAACAACACAAATAGATTTCATTATTTTCTAATTTCTTTGTCACTGGAGAATATTTTTCCACAACATCATTCATGGAACTTTCAAATAAAAATGGAGTATATTTTAAAAATTATAAATTAGTCATCTTCTTGTTTTGTCTTTTATATCAGACAAATACACATTGTTAACCTTAATTATATTTACATCCTATGTGGGGCGGTGAGAGACGAAAAATAAATTAAAAGAATTAATTAACGCAGAGAAATCTGAAGGTTACGGATTAAATATTTTCAACCTTGTACTCAACAATAGTATACACGACATTAATAGAAAACGAAAGTGCAATTTTACACTATTTGGTACCATTAATTAAAAAAAAACTTGGTACAAATTAGCAATAATGACATTTTAGATCTTATTCTTGAGTTGATCAGCTTTGCATAGAGGATTTTCCTTGGCCAAAACCGCACGTCCTATAGACTTGAAATTGAAAGTGCATATGCATGTTCCTCTGGATGCCTATGAGTCTCGCAAAATATTTCACATAACTTACGATTGAACCCTATTAATCCTACCTTCTTTCCGCAAACCATGCACCTTTATGGCTTTGTCTTGATCATCAAATCATCTTTTCCAGTTTTAATAGTAAGAGAATACATCTTTTGAAATAAATATATTTCATCACAAGGATTGGAATTGCTTGGATTTCCATAAAAACCACAACCCCTTGGGCACAAAATTGGGTTTTATATTTTGTCACAACAAGTCATTTTTTCTTCATTTTTGAGCTTTTGGTTATAATGTGTTATTTTTCAAGCTAGTAGTGTTGGGTTTTAAAAGGTGTGAATGAAAAATGAAGAGTTGTGACTTTCAAAAAAAAATTGTGACTTTTATGAAAGGTTGTGACATTTCCGATGGGTTGTGACTTTTATAAAAACAATTGTGACTTTTATGAAAGGTTGTGACCTTTCCGATGGGTTGTGACTTTCCAAAGAGTTATGACCTTCCGATAAGGCACCATAAACATTTGTTTACACTACTCTTTGTTGTCTTTAAATAGAGGGATTTCCTCTCATTTATTAACGATGAATTTATGGACTTCTACTACTACTACTACTACTAAATCTAGTATTCTAAGGGGTTGTTTGGTAGAAAAATAAATAATGCATGGATTACTAATGCATGAATTAGTAATGCAGGGATTAGTAATGTTCGGATTAGTAATGCAGGATATATTTTTTATCAAGTGTTTGGTTCATTGTTGCAACGAGTTGTTCTCGTCGTTATAGAAAAGCCAACGAGGGAAAATTTGGGGACGAAAAACGTTTTCGTAGTATCTTGAAATTTCCCAACCTAGTCCAGATTTCGACGAAATCGGAGTCATTAAGATGTAGGAAAATCTGATAATAATCGGGTGAATCATTTATGATTTTGATTACATGAGTAGTTAGATAACTCGTTAAGGAATTCGTACGACTTTACGGAATTGAATTCGGGAGAGTAGAACTCCCAGAATCGATCTTAGCGTAAAGGGTATTTACTGAGCGTCGTGGGTTAGAGGTGTGTTGTGAAATGATAATTTTGAAATTCTTGAAATAACTCTCTGTCTCAAGAATGCCGCTTTGGCACTGGGTTTTGCCTCTTTGGCGGGGCCACTATGTGGGGTGGTGGTCGCTGTGTCGGGCCCGACGCGAATTAAAGTCATTAATAAATCCCTAAACAACCTCATTATGCACTTTTCAACTTTTAGAGCTAAGGAACGAACCCCAGGTGACTACTACTCATTTTTCACCATTCTTGAGGCTAAAGGTAAGCTTTTCACTCCCCGAATCAGTTTTTCGATCCGTAGAACGTAATAGAATGGGTGAATATTGATGGGGGAGGATTTTGTTATAGATTCTATGGTGGAAAAATCCCTAAATCGGGGTAGTAGGATCTTGGGTTTGGTCTAGGGTTTTTGGATTTGTTATAATCCGGATAATTAGACCTTTGATTGTTGATCCTTGCATATAAATTGTTGTTTGTAGACCTAGAACAAGCGGAAAGAATCTGGAAAGGGAAGATTCAAGTGTCTTAGGGGATTCAAGCTTGTTTCGAGGTAGGTGATGGTTGTGATTCTATGATTGTGTGATGTATGTTTGTTCTTGCTTCATTATGATACATGTATGTATGCGAATGTTGCATTATTGATCACACTTATTGTAAATGAGGATAATTGAATAATTGTATGCCATAATCACCTCTTATTATATGATTGTGAGAATATACATTGTGATTGTGATTGTGGTTTGTTGAATGGGCGGGTGGATCGGTTGCCACGTTCTGCCATAAATATGAGATTAGTTGCCACGTTTCGGCATAAATATGGGATCGGTTTCCACGTTCCGGTATAAATATGTGATCGACTACCACGTTTCGGCACACTAACTTGGATCGGGTACCACGAATCGATATGCTAACAGTTTGGGTTTGGGTTCTATGAGAGGACCATTGAATTGGGTTCCGTGAGAGGACCATTGAATTGTGTTGTGTATCTACTTGTGATGAGTTCGTTCATATCTAATGATGATTGATATTGGAAGATGGTATGTTGCTCTAAATTGATATAACTGTGATATGTGAGAATCGTGAAGTTGTTCATTGTTCGTATATGTTGATGATATTGTATATGTTCGATATGTGCATGTGATTATACTGTTGTATTGACTAATGTATGTTACACTTATTAGGATAGCTGTGTGATCCTACCAATACACTGTGGTTGTGTACTGATACTGCACTTGCTTGTTCTTTGTTGAGTACAGGGTATCTTGAAGCGGCTATTGATAGACCTCAGCTAGGTGACTGTTGAGCGTGATCGAATTCAAGGGTGTGCCAGTTCTTTTGGGCTGTCATGGATCTTTTTTGTTAAGTCCACTCTTTTCGGACTCAGACTATTTGTTTAAGGTGTTGTTTAGTTTTGGGGTTGTACCCTTTGTTCTTAGACTTGTCGTTAGTAGAGTTTTGGTACATTGACTTTCAGGTTCTAGGTATTAAATTTCCGCATTTGTTAGTTTGGGTTGTAGTAATGGTTCTCCCACCGAAGGGTTAGTGTGGGTGCTAATCACGACGGTCTGGGTCGTGATAAAGTTGGTATCAGAGCCTAGGTTCGTTGATCTCGTTGTACCAAAATGAGTCTAGTAGAGTCTTGCGGAATGGTACGATGACGTCCGTACTTTTCTTCGAGAGGCTATAGGACTTTAGAAAAAACTTACTTCTTTCTACTCCTTCGTGCTATGACTTGAATCCAATTGGTATCTGGGTGATACAAATTGGTGTTTTTCCTCCTTCACTCTATGGTCCGAGCTAGAGAAATAACAGCGGTAACACCATCACTAGCAAGAGAGGATGTGTATAGACTACCTACAGTTGAATAGGGTCACCATTCAAAACAAGTATCCATTGCCTCGGATAGATGACACTTTTGACCAATTGCAAGGTGCATTGGTTTTCTCTAAGATTGATTTAAGGTCTGGTTATCATCAGTTAAAGATTTAGGCAATTAAGAATTGAGGTCGACCAAGTTTTATGATTGAAATTAACATTTTTAAGGGGCTCGCTAGCTATTATTGTCGCTTGTGGTATGAGTTGAGTCCAATTGGTATCTTCCGATTCCAATTGGTATCTCAACGAAGTGAACTAGACGTCGTGGTCACGACTGAGGGGCCACAAGCAAAGCAAATTGGAAACTGAGAAGTTTCCAATTGGTATATGGCCCTAGGGTTGGTGTGAATGCATGGATGATTAGGAATGGTCATCCATGGAGTGAAATAATTAATTAAGAATTTGGAATTATATGTAAATTGTATCTTGGAAACTTTGAATGTGTGCTTCTGATTGTCTGAATTAACTGTGAATGTGAAGTTGTAATTGCTTGAACATGATTAGGTCATTATGTGCACAGTAAATGTGTGTCTAAACTTTGATATGTACAATATGTTGGCCTGTTCGTTGAAGTTATGCAAGTTGTAAATACTTGAGTATCGTGAAATTTGTTGTGAAAAGAAGATCTTGACTTAGGATCGTGTGAGTGTCTGGGTGTATCCTGGGGATGTGTGGACTGTGGTGCTGAATTGACAAGAATGAATTGGTTCGTGTATCGTAGGATTGACAAGGGGTAGACAATGATTATCCTAGTTATGAGGATTATTCTAAAATTACTAAGTAAAGCTGGGAACCTTTGTGGAATTTAGAAAAAGAAAATAACCCAAAAAAATTATTGGCAGGGGTTTTGTTTCCGTTATGGCCGCTGGGGCGGGATTCTTCCCTCCAAGGCGAGGCCGCCAGTGCAGAAATTTTCCCGCCAGAGTGGGATGAGGCGAGGCAGAACCTCAACCTGTCTCTCATGTTTTCCCCTAGTCACAATTATGGACCCCCAATAGTACCCGAACTAACCCCCACGATCTAATTCATTGTTCAGCAATCGAATATAATTTGTAAAGTGTGTTAAATTATGCAGAACCTGGGCATATGAGAAGGAAATCAGCGATGTCATCCCCCGAGCCTACACCCTGGACGTGGCTGGCACTCGAGAACCATTGATGGCCCCAAGCTAACCCTTAGTCTGGCTTACTTAAATCAGCGAAAGACTTAACTTAACAAGATAATCTCAAAACATAACTTTAAAGAGATATAAACTTAGCGAAAATGGCAAATGAAGTCTTTAAACAACATCTGAATGATAAAGTAAAGACAACTGAACTACTAACTGCCTATGAAACCTCTAAAATAAAGAGGGATGTCGGGACAAGACCCCCGATCATCCTAACAACTGAAAACTAGAAAGCAATGTAAAAAGGAGCCCTACGGAAGCAAGGAGGCTCACCAAACGACTCTGAGTGCTGAACCTGATCAACGAGGCGCTGGATGTTGATCCTGATTACCTGCGTCTGCATCATAAGACGATGCAGGCCAACTGCATTAGTACATTGAATGTACGAGTATGCGAGTTGGAAAGCTAAACAAAACTTCAGCTTGAAAGGAATCTGAAAGGAACACTTACCTTGGCTCTTCTCAACTCATGAATAACTTAACTCAAAATAAAGTAATGAACACATGCAATATATGAAAAGTTTCATAAAACAATAAAAGCAACTTAGTTCGTTAAATAAAATGCAATAACAAACTCAACTTTACTCATATAATAAAGTAATATAGTTTATGTGGAAGAGTCTCTAACCGACAACCACCACTATGAGCCTAAGTGGTGATACAACATCTTGTCCACGGTGCCAGAACTGTCATATACTTTGCCGTCATATAGAATGCTTAACTTAGTGGATCCATTAGCTTAACTTATGTGATCATCTAAAAAGTATGACCCATTAATACCCATGATGGCTACATGGTTTATGGAGACTTGAGTTAATATGAACTCGCATCCCCATATCGGTCCTCAATACTACTCCCAAAAATATACTTAGCTCATATATTTTAAAAACAAACTTCTTTCTTTGGTTTGAGATAATTACTCAAAACTTAGCTTAAAAGCTCTCTAGGAATCGATGTTCCCTTTTCTTGCTCAAATGTGAAAAACATTTATAAACTCTTTCGGGAATACTTAGTTCCCTAATAGATTTTTGAGAAATGAACTCAACTCTTTACTCTTTGCTTAACCTGAAACTTAAGTCTTAAAACAAAGTTAAAACGTTTGTTAAAGACTTTTGTAAACTTTAAAAGCTTTGCTTTGACTTGCTTCTTAACTTCTAGACTTGACTTTTAACTTCTCTTGACTTTGACCCTAACTTCCCTTGAATTGGATTATGGATTCAAGGTTCATGATCTCATATTTATGGATGATTTTATTATGTTTAGATGTACCTTAGAGAGTTGGAATCAAGTAGAAAACATAGGTACATTGCTAAGGAACAAGTACGAAAAGATGAGGAAAGAATGGGAAGAACTAGCGTCCCTAGAGCTCTGAGAGGCGCGGGGCGCCAGCCCTTGAGATTCAGGGACCAAGTTGAGGCGCTCTAGCTGGCGCGTCACCCCAGAGCCCCACATTCAGGGACTGCTTTGGGGGGCGCTGGCTGGCGCGACGCCACCCCCTTCCCCAGGTGTTTGACGACTTTTCTTCTCCGTTTTTCAACTCTAAACCCTCTAAACTTCAATGGTCCTTTCCCCCAAACACTTAGGATCATTTATACCCTCAATACATGATAGATTCAAACCGAAATTACACCCGGAAACATGAATCAAATCGCAAGAAACTTCAACAAAACAACCCACAAGAATTCAAACAAATTTCATCAAAAACTCAAAGGAATTACCCTTGATGAAATCGACGAATCTTAAATGTTCTTCTCTTTTCTCCTCTTTTCTCTTTTTCTCCAAGCCCTAGCGTAAAATTCACTTTTCTAAACTGACTAAAATCTGACTTTACCCCCAATTAAACTTCTAAAAACCAATTATAATAATTAGGTAAGGAAAAGACTAAATTACCCTTCCAAAATCCAGATTAGACTTTCCTTAACTCAACATCCCAAATTCCAAAGGGGATAACTTACTCATACAAACTCGGAATCACGCAAACTCGGCGGTGTTGGAAAGATCATTCCAAGAGCTTTCCAACCATTTCTGTAAGTACACCTAACTCATCCTGAGCTAGGAGTTATGTCCATTTGAAGTTGACCAAAACTCATTTTTTTCTAACTTAAACAAATTTCCAGATTTTCATTATTTCGAAAAATGACTATTTCCAGTTCTTAGATTCTTCCTAGCTATTTCAAATTGCGAGATGTTACAAGCAATGCCGGGGAAAATGGTAATGCAGGTAGAGGAGTAGTGCAGCCAGGCAATGAGGTTGCCCGTCAAGAGGACAAAGCTCAGTTATATGCTTTTCCTGGGCAAGACCAAGTTTGAGGTGTGTGATGCAGTGGTCACTAGTGTTGCTCTTGTCTGTGCCTGGATGGCTAGTGTTTTGCATGATCTGGGTTCTACTTATTCGTACGTGTTAGTTCAATTGTCTTGGGATTTGATGTGGCTTGTTGATATACTTGATGCCCCCATCCATGTTTCTACCCAATTGAAGAGTCAGTCATAGTCACCCATGTGTATCGTGTTGTCCTATTGTGGTTATGGATTTTTAGATTTGGGTTGATTTGGTTATGCTAGATATGACTGACTTGATATAATCTTAGGCATGACTTGGTTGTCCCCCTATTATATCGGGCCTAATTGTAATACTAAGTCGGTAACTCTAGAGATCCCGGGTAGAGAAAGGTTAGAGTGGGAAGGGGGTACAATCCCAAGTCAGCTAAGGTCATATCTTTCGTGCGGGGCAGGAAACTGGTGGGGCTGGATTGTTTGACATAATTGGCTCATATTCGGGATGTTGAGGTCGAATTCCCCTCTATTGAGTCTATTCATATGGTGTCAGAATTGAGAGATCTTAAAGCTTAAATCCAAGGGCTTCTTGATAAACGTTTCATCCGTCCTAGTGTTTTCTTATGGGGCGCTCATGTCTTGTTTGTTAAGAAGAAGGAGGGTAGTATGATGATTGATGATTTTATCTTAACCCATAAGGGAGTGGATTAATACCAGAATGACAAGCTTATGGATAAAGAAAGTTCCATTGAGTATACTTGGGTGAAGGAAATTGAAGATTTTAGTAAGAAAGTGTGTACCAGGATTGAGTTAGTCCTTTAAATTTGATGAGTATACCTGAGTTTTAGGTGTCATGTTGATGAAAAGGTTAACTTCATAGTGATAGTCAGGGCTAACTGAGCTTAATGGTAATAAGAGTTCACGATGGATTATGATGGGATGCAACTATATAATGAGATTGTTGTTTAAGCGAATTTTGTATAGTAATTACGACTTGCGAGTACCTAAGGTTGTGGTTTCCTAATATTTAGTAAGTAACGTGGTTGTATGGAAAGTTTTAAGAGATAGTGGGAAATCACTCGAATATAATTTAAAAGAGCTAGAGTCATGATGAGTAAAGATAGTGGGATATAGTACAACCTTTAGAGGGAAGCGAGAGGAATAATATTTTATTTGATTGCAAAGGCTAAAGAGATATCTTCAGATGGGTAGATAATTGGGTTCAGAGACGCGTGATTTCATTCGTTTTGCTATGGCTATGGTAATAGTGTTACAAGTCCGTCAGATTGGTTAAAAACTATAGGAAAAGACTTGAGAAAGGAGTGTGCGGACTTTAGCTTGAGTGTGATGACAAGTGCTTGGTTTTGTTTTTGAGTCTAGTAATGAGTATGATTGAAATTTTAGCGAAATATATGGTAAGATCGATGGAGATGCGATCAATGATATACGGAGATCCATGAATTCATAAAAATCTTCAATGTACAAGCTAATGTTGATAAAGAAAGGGATTGTGTTATATGGTGGAAATTACAATTCAGATTTTTCATTGTGAGTCTACATTTGTGGTGATGTATTTTGTCAAGGTATTAATTGGCAAGGTGATAAATGATCAATTGTATTCGGTATTGAGCATTTGAAAGTACTTACACCTGGGTTGAGTTGTAAGTTTACTACTATTGATTGTTAAAGTACCTAAGAAAGGTTTTATTTAAAGATGTTGGTTTATAATAAGGTAAATGGTCGGAGTGTTTATGATGGTTGTTAGTATTGTGAGTATGATTCACTAGCTATGCTCTCGTGTGTTTTCACTTTTGTGAGTGGATCCCTTGTGGTGGATTAGGGGTACCAAATCCTGCAATATTCTCTTAGTTGAGTGGGAAGATTGGGAAGATTTGGTTATTTCGAAAGACATATTTGGCGTTGTCTTGAATTGTTAAAGTATTTTAGTGGGTCTACATGTACCACCTTGCTTATGAGAATTTACAGAAGAGCTACCACACGTATTTGTGGTTGTCCGGCAATCTTAATATTTCTCTAGTCGTCGAGGTCATGTATCGATTATGTGTTGTTGAATGTGGGGATCATTGGGTCCAATTATATTGTTCTTAAGAGATAATCTACAATTACTAAATCTAGCATTTTAATAGTGTTGTTGGAGGCTTGTATGCTTGGGCATATCCCTCGATGAGTATCTGATGTCTAAAGATTGAAATTTTTGTAACTTAAGCTCATGAGAATTTATGTTGTGGGATGGAGATGTTGTTAAGAACTATGATTGTTTGAGTATCATGAGCGTGTGTTGGTTGGTTTAGGTTCACTTCTATTTGTAGCGAGTATTGACTTGGAATTTTATCATGCTTAAGTGCTAAAGGATTTTTCCGGATGATTGTGTCAAGATCCTTGATAACATGTGGCAGACATGTGTACAATCAAATTTGGTGGTTGTTGGGATCGCTTTTGTTGTAGTTAAGTTACATACACTAATATTTATCACTCGAGTATTGAGATGACTTCATTAAGGCATTGTAAGGGAGGATGTGTAGGTATTCAATTGGTTGGTTTGAGGTTGGAGATGTGAAACCCTTAGTGGGTAAAGAGATTCGGTAAGAAAATATGTGAGATAAGTATCCCCAATTATTCGACGATTTAGATACTATTATATTCTTGCTTTCGCCCTTTTCTCCTAGTTGTCACTAGGGGACGAGTGATGGGTAAATTGATATCTATTGTAACGACCTGCTTTCGTCGTTATAGAAAAGCCAACGGGGGAAAATTTGGGGACGAAAAACTTTTTCGTAATATCTTAAAATTTTCCAACCTAATCCAGATTTGGACAAAATCGAAGTCATTAAGATGTAGGGAAATTTGGTAACAATCGGGTGAATCATTTATGATTTTGATTACATGAGTAGTTAGATAACTCGTTAAGGAATCCGTACGACTTAACATAATTGAATTCAGGCGAGTAGAACTCTCATAATCGATCTTAGCGTAAAGGGTATTTACTGAGCGTCGTGGATAGAGGTGTGTTGTGAAATGAGAATTTTGGAATTCTTGAAATAACTCTCTGTCTCGAGAATGCCGCTTTGGCATTGGGTTTTGCCGCTTTGGTGGGGCCGGCCCGCTGTGGCGGGGTGGTGACTGTTGTGGCGGGACCGACTTGAATTAAAGTCGTTAATAAACCCCTAAATGACCTCATTATACACTTTTTGACTTTTAGAGCTAAGGAATGAACCCCAGGTGACTCCTACTGGTTTTTCACCATTTTTTAGGCTAAAAGTAAGTTTTTCACTCCCCAAATCCATTTTTTGATTCATAGAACGTAATAGAATGGGTGAATATTAATGGGGGAGAATTTTTTTATAGATTCTATGGTGGAAAATCCTTAAATTGGGTCGTAGGATCTTGGGTTTGGTCTAGGGTTACTGGGTTTGTTATAATCCAGATAATTAGACCTTTGATTGTTGATCCTTGCATATAAATTGTTGTTTGTAGACCTAGAACAAGCGGAAAGAATCCGAAAAGGGAAGATTCAAGTGCCTTAGGGGATTCAAGCTTGTTTCGAGGTAGGTGATGGTTGTGATTCTATAATTGTGTGATGTATGTTTGTTCTTGCTTCATTATGATACATGTATGTATGCGAATATTGCATTATTGATCACACTTGTTGTAAATGAGGATATTTAAATAATTGTATGCCATGAATCACCTCTTGTTGTAAGATTGTGAGAATATACATTGTGATTGGGGTTTGTTGAATGGGCGGGTGTCACGTTCCGGCACACTAACTAGGATCGGTTGCCACGTTTTGGTATAAATATGGGATCGGTTGTCACGTTCCGACATAAATATAGGACCGGTTGCCACGTTCCGACATAAATATGGGATCGGTTGCCACGTTCCGACATAAATATGGGATCGAATGCCACGTTTCGACATAAATATGGGATCGGTTGCCACGTTCCGGCATAAATATGTGATCGGCTACCACGTTCCGGCACACTAACTTGGATCGGGTACCACGAACCGATATGCTAACAGTTTGGATTTGGGTTCCATGAGAGGACCATTGAATTGGGTTCCGTGATAGGACCATTGAATTGTGTTGTGTATCTACTTGTGATGAGTTCGTTCATATCTAATGATGATTGATATTGGAAGACGGTATGTTGCTCTAAATTGATATAACTGTGATATGTGAGAATCGTGAAGTTGTTCATTGTTCGTATATGTTGATTATATTGTATATGTTCGATATGTACATGTGATTATACTGTTGTATTGACTAATGTATGTTACACTTATTGGGATAGCCGCGTTACTGATATTGCACTTGCTTGTTCTTTGTTGAGTACATGGCATCTTCAGGCGGCTATTGATAGACCTTAGCTAGGTGACTATTGAGCATGATCGGATTCAAAGGTGAGCCAGTTCTTTCGGGCTGCCATGGATCTTTCTTGTTAAGTCCATGTTGACACCCAATTTTGACCGACCTTTAACCCTTTTTGGAAATGCTATTCGATTAAATAAGTATTTTTAAAACATATTAGAGTTTAAATTTTTTAGCAATTTTGTCTTAAAATTATATATTTTAGTACGCATGATTTTAAAATTATCGTGAATATTATTAAAATATTTTTAGTAAAGCTCAAAATAATTATTTTATTCAAATGTTTTAAAAGTTTAAGTAATTTTAATTATTATATTTTGTAGTATTTTAATTAGATAGCATTTCCTTAAATTTTCTCTAAATCATTTAAAGCTTAGCCTAATTCATTCCAATTTATTTAATCCGTAGCCACTCCTGCTATTTCAATTCATTTCGATTTTAGCCTCTTATTCTAATTTAATTGCAATTCTAACCTCTTTTTGTCCTTTGCAATTATAGCCAATTCACTTCAATTTCATATTTTCAACCTAACCTCATCTTTTAATCATAGCCGTCGATATCATCCTTTAAATCTCAGCCCCTCATCTTAACATGAATCAACGGTTTGGATTAAATCCCCAAAAACCTTACTATTCTAACCTAAAAAGACCAAACCCCCAAAACATTCATTCATCCTCTTCCTCTCAACTCTCTTTTAGCGCCGCATCTCCCTCCTCCTCGCCATTTTTCCCGGCGAAAGCCATCGGAGGCAGACCCTCTCTCTCCCTTCTCCTCTTCCTCCCTTCCTCCCCCTCCCCCTCCCCCTCCTCACTCTCCTTTTCGGATGAAGCAAGCAGCGAAGGCTGCTGTCCGACCAGCAAAGGCGAGCACCACCGGCGAGGACAGTCGCCTGAAACAACAACTCCAGCAGCCGGCGAGAAACAACAGTCAGCAGCTCCAGCGAGCCGTCTCCAATCGGCAGCAGCCAGTGAGACCAAGCGAGCAGAAGCAGCAGCTCCGACCGGCGACCCCTCCTCCTCCTTCTTTTCTTCGAGCAGCAAACACTGCTATTCCGACGAACGAGACCAGCGAGAGCTCCTCCCGCAACCAGCAGTGACATCGGACGGCGTGGTAGCTCCGGCCAGTAGCAGCAACGTCGAGCTCCGACGGAGCCTTTTAGAGATTTCGAGCTTATCAAAGACGGATCTACTAAGATCCGTCCAGGTTTGTTATGTTCTTTTTAACTACCATCGCCTAATTTTTTTTTGCTTGATTTATTCGTATTATTGTCATATGAAAGTTGTACCCTCTCAAAGAATGCTACTGTTGGTTGTCATTTTCTGATCCTATGAACTATTGTTGTTGTTAGTTTTTATGTCCCTAATATTGCATGCTAAGCTTAATTGTTCACTCATCTCTGCATATTTTTACCCCTTAATTGATCCTACACTGTTTTGAAATTAGATTAGGAATAATATGCTGTCTAGCTTAATCATGATCTTTACTCCCTTAATTGCTCAATTTGATTTTGGAGCCTAGTTTGGTAAGATTCAATATATTTGATCCCATATAATTTTCAATAATTAACGTATACTATTATTTATGGTTATCCTTGATTGACTTCTCTTGAAGGTTTATACATGGTAAAATATGATGTCTATTATACAGACTTATGTGTGCTTGATTATGTTCACTAATTGACGGATTTGATGTGTGTAAATTGTGCTGGAGTGATTTGTATATATCTTCTCTTTCCTTAATTAAGTTGTATTGATTTGTACTAATTTTTATATTTGGTAAAGATTTTCGACTGATCTGGCCCTTTTGCGCTAAGGAAATAAATCTCCTTTATTTGTTCCGATTAATAAATTCTTCTCCTTTAAAATGACCCCTTCATTCACTATAAAAAGATACCCTTACATCCGGACATCTTGACTTTGCTCATACTTGAAGACTAAAAAATATTGCTCTCTCTACTCTTAAAAAATATTAGTCTCTTGCAACATTCAAAGTGCTTTCTTTGCTGTGTTGCTGTTTCAATTGGATTGCCGCTAATACTTCATTGCTGATAAATATTTCTGCTTTAACTGGTTAGTTGTTCCTCCATTAGATTAAACTTCATTATGCGTTTATGTTAAATATCGTTGTGTGTTTAAATAAAAGGAAGCACCCGGGTTAGTTTCTTTATCCCTCATTCCGATGTATGATTTTATATGACTCGATGAAATTCGTCTGTTTGCTGTGAATAGCTTTGATGTTTCTATCTATCAGTTATTATCATACTATGATCTCGTGATGGGTGTTGGGTGTTATTCTGTTAATCAGGTTTTGAACTTGAAGTTCAAGTTGAAGAGTTGCCGTGAGACGAGATTACTTAATTTCTGTATTTTGAATTCATTGTTTATTTCGGTCTTGTAATAATTTGTATAACTCTCAACAACTCTATATATGAAATATATTTGGGGACCCCCTAAAGGGGGGGAAGGGGCATTACGTGCTAACTATTTATTTATTGCATTTATCACATGTGTTTACTAAAATTTGCATGTATTGCTTAAATCACTTGAAGCATGTAAACATCTCTTAAAAAATAATCTGCATAAAATCAATCTTTGTTTGTTAATAACTTGGTATTATTCTAAAATCTAAATATTTACTCTATTGTTAAAAACCAACCAGCTAATTAAATTGGGACCCTATTCACCGCTGCATATTAATAATTTGGACCCGTAAGATATTAGCTAATTGCTCCTAAGCTTGTTTATCTGCCAGCATGTTCAGAAGTTTAATTTCAATTTGTTAGAAAGCAACTCTAATCCATTTTCCAGCTTGTGAATTAATTGGTTCATTCAATCAAATTTCTTAATGGTTGCTTTATGCGAATAAATCCATACCACCTAGAATTCATGCTTATAGGGTTTAATAATTTGTTCAAAAATGAAATAGATTCCATGCCTATAGGTTTAATAATTTATTTATTTATTTTGGCATGTTTACATTTAGAAAAGCATGCCTATAGGATTCAACTAATAAAATTGATGTTAATTAATCGATTTATGTCAATTAACCAGTTTTAATAATTTCAGCATGTCTTGCTAATTATTTAAATACTTGTTAGTCACTTAGATATCAGGCCTATAGACTCTCAAATCTCTCATGCACGTTAATAACTAAAAGAATTAAAATCTGTCTTATATGCTTTGCTGCCGTTTTATCTGATATAATTATTTTCTGCATTTTGAACACAATCCTGCTAGTTAAAATCAATTAATAATTACATGTGGTAAGTTTTCTCTTAAAATCTGAAGTTTGCTGCCCGATTGTCTTGCTCGAATTAATTTCGGCATTTAAACTACTGCTTTGCCACCTATTTTTAAAAGTAATAACTAATTGCCAGCATGTTATTTAAAACCCACCTTGACTATACTGTCACATGTAAATTAATCAACCCGCATGTTAATCACTTAGATATCATGTCCATAGGCTTTTACTAATTTTCAGCATGCTTTTAAAATAGAAATAAATTTGTTATGAATATTCTCTGCTCAAAATAGGTAATTTTCGCTTTAATAACTGCTACTGTTTTCTGTATTTACTACGTCTTTGTCCTGACTAAAATCAGCTACTGATTAATTTCTGCAATAACATTTAAATCTGCTACTAAAAAATATATTTTTTCTGCATCTACCACTTGCTGCCCCGATTAAATCTTGCTTGAATTAATTAATTTATGCATTGTCTTGCCATTTAAAATCAGCTACTAATATTTATTTGCATTAATAATAAATCTGCCACTGTTTCTAAATAAATTTCTGCATTTGTAATCACTTTTCTGCCACCTGTAAAATCAGTCTTAATAAGCTTTTCTGCACTTGTAACAACTTTCTGCTCTCCCTAATTAAATAATTATGTTGTCAATGCCTGTTTGTATGTACACACTTAGCATGAAATCCTTTCACATTACTTGTGTTTGTCAGCATGTTTAGTAAAATTTAGAGGCCAATATGAGCCTTATATGCTAAGTGCTCGTTCAATTTGTTTGACTTGGTGTCTAGGTGGGCCTATTAAAAGCATATATTTTATTTTAGTCTAAATCCACCCTAATAGTAGTCCAATGCCTCTTGGGCCTTAAGCGGAGATGCTAGACACCTTTTAGAGACGAAAAGCATGTGGTGGTGGGGTAGGGGTAGTTTAGGCCCTATGGATATGATGACATCGACTCAGGCTTAAAGCGACAAACCTTGGTTTTGTCTGTCCCTACACGGAAGCCTATCGAAAATAAAGAAAAGTCGAGTGTTGATCCTAAAGTCTTTCAAAGTCTCCCTTTCCTTTTGTCCCTTTATTTGTTTTTTTTTTAATTATAATTGTTTGGGGTAGTTTAATAAAAAATAAAATTAATTTCGCCTATTTGATTGTGCAATTTATGTCTCCTCGCTTATCTCTTTATTAATTATTTAGTATTTGTTTAATATTATTGTTATCACCTAGTTTTGCATGCTTAATCAATTAAAATAATTAAATTGACCTTAATTGCTCAAATCAGAGTTATCATCTAGCTAGCATGTTTAATCAAATAACCAATGAAATGAAGCGACCTTAATTGCTACTTGTAACCCCCACATATTGCATGAGATACGGCCGGGACCCATATTTGTGGACCTCGAGGGATGCCTAACACCTTCCCCTCGAGGTAATTTGAACCCTTACCCTGATCTCTGGTTCGTTGACCTTAGTTAGATTTAGCTAGGTTAGATAGGTGCCCTAACGCGCCTTAATTCGTTAGGTGGCGACTCGTCAATCAACCCAAAGCTCCAAAAGAGTTGTTAGGTCGTGCACCAAAACCCGTTTTGCGAAAAATGGGGCACGACAGTCCACTCTTTTCGGACTCAAACTATTTATTTAAGGTGTCGTTTAGTTTCGGGGTTGTACCCCTTGTTCTTAAACTTGTCGTTAGTAGAGTTTTGGTACATTGACTTTTAGGTTCTAGGTATTAAATTTCCGCATTTGTTAGTTTGGATTGTAGTAATGGTTCTCCCACCGGAGGATTAGTGTGGATGCCAAACACGACGGTCTGGGTCGTGACAAATGCTTCCCAACTCATCTTGTGTTTGAATTAAAACTATACAAAAAACTTCTTTCCAATTATACCTTTGAATTATTATGAGATTTTCTATTTTATGTAATCGGGACAAGGTAGATAATTGGCGAACAATATTATTTTTCTATGGTCTTCTAACTAGCTAGGAGAATAACAATTTTGTTGTCATGTTTTCTATTTTCTCATTTGAATTATTTGAGGGTAAATAATTGTCATCTTAATAAGTTGAACACTTAAAAAAACATTAATTTTCAATTTAGAATAGATAGACCATCTACTTTAAAACCGGAAAGATGGTAAATAATAGTAAAATCGAATAAATCATCTATACATAAAAATTGAAAATTGTAGTTTTAATATATATACAATTTATAAATTGTTCAAAATACAAATAATTAGAAACCACATATAAATCAATAAATAATATATTCAATTAAAATCACAAACGTCGTGTGGTGATAAATTTGCCTTTTCAATTAGTAAATATTAAACAACTCACATTTTAAATATTATATTGATATGTATTGCATTTATTTATCAAGAAACAACTCTCTCTAAATAAAAAATTGTAAGCTAATTTATTGAAATAATTTACTAATACAAATATAAAATATAAAATATAAAATCAAGAAAATAAATAAAATGATTTTAGGGATATTTTTGTCTTTACATAGATAATACAATGGTATTAAATCCAATGTATTACTAATATCACCTAATGGAATGTATTTGTAATACATCCTATAATACCATGTAGGATGTATAACTAATCCATGGATTAGTTATACCTAGGCCCAAAAATTCTACCAAACATACGTACTACTAATTAATACCATACATAATACATGGACTATTTCTCCTAATACTTCCTACCAAACGACCCCCAAGTGTATTTGAGTGGTTCGCTGACACCGTGATTTTAGATACCAATACATTGGTGAGTAAGATTGTTCTATCCAGAGAGGATATATTTTATTAACCTCGGATACTTGAAGGGATAATTTCCAAGGACACATTGTACATTCAGTGGACTCAATTTTCTTCTTTGAGAATTATTTTTGTAAATTATTTCTAATCTGTTTCTGATTCTAATTTTCTCTACTTGTTTTAATTTTCTAGTTTTAATTATACTCTTTAAATTTTATTATTTCTTATCAAGTTCTTTAAAGTTATTATTCTAAATATTTTAGAAATACAAGATCAACGACCAATAGTGATAGTCAATAGTGATTGGTGTATAATGTTGTATTTGGGGTTATAATTTACTTATATACAGAGAGAGGAAACTTGTATGTAATCCGAATAATAATCAAATTAGGACTCATCTCTCTCCGAATTATGTTTGGTTTTGGTTTGGGATATTAATTTGGAAACTTACCTAATAAAATATTTTATATTAAGAAATATTTATTATTTATCGTAATAATACTTTTTTTATTGGACACTTATCATTTATTTATAATACATTTTTATTTTATATTATAGAGAATAATTTATAAGGCACATATAATACAAATTTTATTAATGGATAATACACTTATCATACACTTTTAATATGTTATGTCAACTTCTTACCAAACAAACATAATATACTTTAAAACACTTATAATATATCTATATTGCATGAGTCCCTCATATGTGTGCTTGATATTGTGATTGATTGTGTACTTACTTTAGTGTTGTTGTCACTGGTTCGTGTTGCTTGTTGCTTGCCACATGCTAAGTGTCATAGTTGATTTTATACTATTATTCATTGTATATTAGTTTCTATTTTGGGTTGGCCGATGATACCTACTCAGTACATGTTGCCCCGTACTGAGCCCTACTTGTGTTTTTCTTTGTTTTCCTTTTATGGAATGCAGCGAGTGTACCAGCGACTTTGACTCACCCTCAGTTCTAGCCAGTCTTAGCATACCAGGTTCAATGGTGAGCTATTCATTCGAGCTTGTGTTGGATTCTCTCGGTCATGACTTGATGTCTTTAGTTTTCGGACACAAATTACTTTATTTCATTTATTTCGGTGTCGTTGATACTCTTAGACTTAGTATTTGGAGATTAGATGTCCTTTATGTGATGACTTTCAGATTTTGGGGATAATAAGTGTTAGACTTTAGAGGTTTATTTGATTGGTTACTTTAATAAGTTTTGAGCTTTCACATTATTGTTGTTGTTCGTAGTTGAATTATTAATATATATTGGGGTTTGGATTCCTTGGTTCGCCCACTTAGGAGGTTAAGTATGGGTGCCACTCACAACTCATTTTGGATCGTGACAATTTTATTATTTCTTATCAAGTTCTTTAAAGTTATTATTCTAAATAGTTTAGAAATACAAGATCAACGACCAATAGTGATAGTGAATAGTGATTGGTGTATAATGTTGTATTTGGGTTATAATTTACTTATATACAGAGAGAGGAAACTTGTATGTAATCCGAATAATAATCAAATTAGGACTCATCTCTCTCAGAATTCTGTTTGGTTTTGGTTTGGGATATTAATTTGGAAACTTACCTAATAAAATAATTTATATTAAGAAATATTTATTATTTATCGTAATAATACTTTTTTTATTGGACAATTATAATTTATTTATAACACATTTTTATTTTATATTATAGAGAATAATTTATAAAGCACATATACTACAAATTTTATTGATGGATAATACACTTATCATACACTTTAATATGTTATGTCAACTTCTTACCAAACAAACATAATATATTTTAAAACACTTCTAATATAACTTTATTGCATGTATAATTTACTTTTATTACATATTGCAGATTTATCATAGTATTGTTATGTATTGTAATAAATGATAATAAATAAAAAGTATCACTAAAATCAGTAATTATTGATTAAAAAGTACTCACCCAAATATCGTTTTAGTTCAAACTTCATACATATGATACATAATCAATAATAGTGATTTAAATCCTATTCTCAAGTTTATCAGCTTTGCATAGTGGATTTTCCTTGGCCAAAAATGCACGTCCTATAGACTTGAAATTGAAAGTGCATGCATGTTCCTCCGGATACCTATGAGTTTCGCAAAATATTTCATCGCACTTACAATTGAACCCTAGTAATCCCACCTTCTTCCTGCAAACCATGCATCTTTGTGGCTTCGTCTTCATCATCAAATCATCTTTTCCGGTTTTAATAGTTAGAGAAAACACCTTGTGGAATAAATATATTTCATCGTAGGGATCGTGATTTCTTGAATTTTCGTAGGAACCACAATTCCTTGGGCATAAAGTTGGGTTTTCTGTTTTGTCACAAGAAGTCATTTTTTCTTCTTAATTATTTGGTTATAATGTGTTTTTATGCAACTTATTAGTCGTAGTGATGGGTGTATATATAATGATGTATTTGGGGTTATAATTACTTTATATATAGAGGAAACTTTTATGGAATCCAAATAATAATCAAACTAGGAGTTCCCTAATATTCATATTTGGAAATTTGATTAGCCTATTTGGGCTGCTCTATACTAACTTCCGCATTCTTTTAAGGATATTTTAAGAAAGAAAAAGTTACCTAATTTGACAAATATTCCTACTAGTTTTATTATTTTATCTTTTAGTTTGAAATAATTACATATTATCTCACTAATTAATCATATCATATTTTAAATTAATTACATCTAAATACATGAAATTTAAAAAATTGAACGTCGGTTATTCTTGAATAGCGATTCTCAAATCGCTTATATTTATTTGTGCAATTGATTATGGTAGGTTGAGATATATTTTTAGTGAGAGAAAATCTTTATACATTCAATGTAATTAAATTGATTATAAATGAGGTATGACAAAATGGGTTCAATCAAACCTAGCACTCTTTATTTTTTTTACTAAATATTTCACTATTTTCTAATTTCTATGTTACAAGAGAATATTTTCCTACCGTATCATTTATGGAACTTTCAAATATAAATGGCGTATAATTTAAAAATTACTTTCTTTCGTCCAATAATAATAGTCGTTCTTTATTGATTTGACTTAGAAAATAAAAAACACTAAATAATTGGGTAATTTTACCAAATCACTCTTATTAAATACTCCCTCTATTTCATGTTAACTGAATTTGGGGTTTTTTCATTGTTCAAAATAATTAAATTATTCAAAGTTTAAGATGGATGTTTGTAATATTTTCCTTATTTGCCCTTTCCTTTAATAAAGTTTGATATTTTCTAAATTTATGATTTCACAGAGGACAATAGTGGAAAGTATGATTTAAAGTATGTCCTTGAATAGAGGGAGTATAAGTTATCTAAACATTTAAAAATGCATAGTACTTAATAGCAAAGGTAAAAGAGATGCAAAATTGTGAATTATTTATTGGCTTTATAAATTGAATAAGTATTATTGAATTAGTATTATTGAAAATCTCAAAATAGTATAAATTGACAAGTAAAGATTAACGAAGTGGTATAAATTAATCATCTTCTTGTTTCGTCTTTCATATCAGATAAGTACACATTAACCCTAATTATACGTCCAATTGGGGATGGTCAAGTATCATATTGAGAGATGGAAAATAAATTAAAATAAATTAAGGTGGAAAAAATTGAACATTGTGGCTTAAATTTATGTACCGTATACTCAACAATAGTATACATGACATAATTAATAAATAGAAACGAAAGTGCAATTTTACACTATTTGGTACTATTAATAACAAACTTGATACATAATCAATAATAGTGATTTAAATCCTATTCTTAAGTTTATTAGCTTTGCATAGTGGGTTTTTCTTGGCCAAAACCGCACGTCCTATAGACTTGAAATTGAAAGTGCATGCATGTTCTTCTGGATACCTATGAGTTTCGCAAAATATTTCATCGCACTTACAATTGAACCCTATTAATCCCATCTTCTTCCTACAAACCATGCATCTTTGTGGCTTCGTCTTCATCATCAAATCATCTTTTCCGGTTTTAATAGTAAGAGAAAACATCTTTTGGAATAAATATATTTCATCATAGGGATCGTGATTTCTTGAATTTGCATAGGAACCACAACTCCTTGGGGATAAAGTTGGGTTTTCTGTTTTGTCACAAGAAGTCATTTTTTCTTCTTAATTATTTGGTTATAATGTGTTTTTATGCAACTTATTAGTCGTAGTGATGGATGTATATATAATGATGTATTTGGGGTTATAATTACTTTATATATAGAGGAAATTTTTATGGAATCCAAATAATAATCAAACTAGGAGTTCCCTAAAATTCATATTTGGAAATTTGATTATCCGATTTGGGCCGCTCTACACCAACTTCGGCCTTCTTTTAAGGATATTTTAAGAAAGAAAAAAGTTACCTAATTAGATAAACATTCCTACTATATTTTTTAATTTATATTGAAATAATTACATATTATCTCACTAATTAATAATTGCATATACATATAGTCATTTTATTGAAAGTAATTTTTGATGCCCATACGTATATTGCTAATTTTGATTATTTTATGTAAATGAAAATTTAGATAGGGTACAAATAAAATTACTTTATTGTATATTTATGAAATTGTCTCATTCTTTTAAGTGAAATTTTCTTTCATTGTCTTTTTTAGAATAATTATTTAGTAAATAATTTATTTATTTTACAAGTCACAGACCCTTTAGATGATGGTATAATTACCTGCTTATGTTTTTAAAAATTGATTATATCGCCATTACATAGGAGCTAAATCAATCTAATGCTGCAAATCAAGATCATGTAGATTAATAATGAGAATGTGGACATTGAGTGTGAAGTCTTAATTAGTTAGTCCACAAACATATTCAAGAAAATCTTATTATAAAATAGAATAAAGCAATGGATAAGGATTAAAATGTTTTTAAACTATGCAAAATTGAATAATGATGTCCTCAGTTAATAATTTGGTTTTAAAATGTCCCCTCATCAATAGTTTAGTTCAAAAATATCTTTGTTATTACTTAATGGGTCAAAATTCCCTTTTTCTAATAAATATAGTAGGGTTTTTTTTTCATTTTAAACATATTCTTTTCCTAACAAAATTATTACTATTAAAGATCTCAATTTTTATTTCTTTTCTGTTAAAATCACTTTAACTAATAAATAAGTAGGTAATAATCGTTTTCTCTTCTTAATCTTATTTTAATAATTAAAATAGAATAACTTCATGTACCTTTTTAACTCACAATGTAGGTCATATATATAATATCATAATAATCTCATCATTAATTTTGATTTGGATAACGATAAAAAAAATTCTAATAAAATAGAAAATATTTTTATTTCTTAACCTATTCCAAATTTGAAGTAAGATAATCATCTTTAGGAAAATAATGCGTTTAAAAAACCAATAATATGTTTATTTAGTATGAATTGACGATGGAATAACTAAACTAACCAACCAATCCAAGCATAACTAAATCCGACATAACTAGTCTCAAACACTTCTAATAATGCATAATTCTAACCACGAACCAAACTATCCTTTAGTGGTGAAAAGTACATAGAAAATTGACCAAAACTTCAAGAGAAGGCTTCCAAGGATTTTTCCTATTGTAGTAGTTCGTAGAGCACTAATAAACTACTAGTGAACATTTAACCCACTACCCAGCCTAAAGTTTACCAAAAAGCATATCAAGTTTGTTGACCAATTCTTCGATTGGCTATGACACAACGCTTCTTCAACAAAAAGAATTTGCCCAAAAATGTGTAGTCAAAGAATTCTTCTCACACGAGTGCTTAGGTAAGAGAGATATCTTCATACTAATATATTTTATAATCAATAACAGACGGTACGTTTGCCTAACATTTCTTTGCAGAAATGGTGCGGTTGGCATGTAGGTTTAGTTGCAAACTCCTCTAACCCACTTACTCTCTGCTATATATATGTATGTGCTGTTCCCTCAGCCAACAAAGAAAAAAACGAAATGGCGATGACAATATATGTTGCTCCAATGGCAGAAAACAACCCTTCTGGGAATTCAACCTGCAAGAAAGAGAGACAACAAATTTCTATTCCGTTTATCTGGGAAGAAAGACCAGGAATACCGATAAAGGATTGGAAACCAAAGCCTGTGGCTATGGCTACTACTAGTGGTGCGTTTACGTTTACACCCCCAGTTAAGCTCATTGCTTCTGTTCCCTTTGAATGGGAAGAAAAGCCAGGAACACCACTTCCTTTCTTCTCCCAGACATCTCCACACGGAAATATTGTTGGCTTACCTTCAACTGTTAGGGATGTGCATGAAGGTGGAGATGACTTCTGGGCTGGCATTGACGAGTACATTGATCAGCATGGTAATCATGAAGAAGATGAGATTTCAAATTCAAAAGTTGAGGCATCTGATTCTGAATCAATATATGAGTCCTTCAGTTCAGCCCCTTCTTCCCTCCTAGCTAATGGCTTCATACCGACTATGGACATTTCAAGTGCTGTTCCTGTGGAGCAAACTTCTCCGACAGCAGACATACACCACAGCCAGCTACAGAGTCCTCTTTCACCAACTTCTGAAGCGGGCAGCAGCGTTCTGAGTTATGCCACTGGAACTACAAGCCTGGTTGGGACTGCTTTTCTGGAAAAGCTCTTCCCTCTATTATCACCTAATACAAGCTTTCTTCAGAGCTGCAGCAACCCTGAAAAAGGAGGTTCTCATGTTCCTCCGAAAGCACTTAATAACAATCAAGTTCGTGAAAATAACTGCAGCATCAAAGTAAGGCATCCACTAACTCTAGGTGAGCTGATAATGATGAGCCGAAGAAGAAGTTACCAAAGGAAAACCGTCCAAATGCAGAAGCAGACCATCTCTAAGGTAGTTCTCTGAAAAACATCAATCACTTATCCTGTTTAACCTAACAACTAGTAAACACATGCATAATAATTTGCATTAAATAGCAGTAAGACGCTTTCCAATTAACCCTCTTTATTTATGCCCGACTTAAACAAGAACAATATAATACTTGTTGCAGGAAATGATGGATAATGATGTTTTTGGAAGCTGTATCCTTGGAATTGGCAACAGCATTGGCGAACTGCACAACAAGTGGAAGAGGCAATTGCAACTCAAACTAATCTGAAAGATGCGCATCTTGATTCACAGTTTAGCACAACTTTGAAAGGGCTTTACTGTCTCGTCACCAATGAAAGTCATTTCTGTTATCCATTCTTAATTTAAACTTGTGCAACATGTTTCACATTCTACTGTACAGCTTGGAATTATAATTGGCAATATGAGTGCAACTTTAGTATAAAGTGTCAATGATGCACATATCGAATTCCAAAATAGGGACAGTGCATTCTCAGAAAAAAGATGACATAACTAACACAGCATACACTATTTTAAAGCTATAAACATTTAATCAGGAGGCCTAACTACGTTCAACAACTTTACGTATCCGTTCCATAACTACAGGAATGTCCTTTTCTGCTACTGTACTAAAACAACATCTGAACCATCCAGGTTCAATACAATGGCAAGCTGACCCTGGAGTCACGTTTATCTTAGCTACATTCAAGAGCTTCTCCCACAGCTCAAGCTCTCCCTTTTCATTATAAGGGCAAATCAATCCGCTCATATCAACCCAACAATACAGGCCTGCACTGCTGTTCATGCATTCAATGCCCAATTGTTTTAGACCTGCCACAAATAAGTCAAACACTTTGCGCAATCTCTCTCTGTTTGCTCTCATATAATCCTTGATGAACCCAGCATCTGAAAGCATTGCAACTAATAGGCTCTGTGTTGGTGCTGAAGCGGCACAAAATCTTGTCAACTTTTTAGATGCTGCCACAACATTCTCATTGAAGGAATACAGAACGCCGAGCCTAAACCCTGGCACAGAAAGGTCTTTGGATAATCCATATATTATATGAACCCTGTCCCTGTCAGGATCCTCTTCATCAAGAATTTCAGCAATGCTTACAAACTCTTTACCACCATAATTAGATCCAGCAAATATTTCATCTGATATTACATGGATGTTCTTCTCCCTCGCAAAATCTAAGATTCTACATAGCATTTCCCTACTCAGTATGTTCCCTACAGGGTTAGACGGGTTTGAGATGAGTATTCCACGGACCTTTTGCCCTCGCTTTCTTGCATGACTAAATGCTTGATCAAGAGCTGTTATGTCCATCATGAAAGCATCGGAGCTACGACAGTGAACAGGTATAAGATCTACGCCAGTTCTCCATCCTATGTCCCTATCAAAGCTGCAGACAGAATCTAGTTACACATGAGCTGCACAGCACTGGTGTGCATACTGGAGGAAATAGAAAAAGACAATGTGACATTATATTAAATCAGGTTGAAATTAGAAATTACCCAGGATAATAGGGGGTTGGAACAAGCAAAGCATTCCCATGGTCAGCCAAACAAAAGCACAGAACCTCAATGGCCGGAGTTGCACCTGATGTTAACACCATCCGAGATGGATCAAATGACACTTTTTCTCCCATGACCTGAGACATGAAGCCTGCCATGGCCTACAAAATTAAGATTACAATGTTACAATATATCATTTATAAGAAATCGCTGATAGAGGTAATTTAATTAGACGTTAAAACAAATAATAGTGCCCGACAGATACCCTATTAGACAGCAGACGAATTAAATTGCTACGAGACTGAAACTACAATAGGTGGACTGTAAAGAAGAAAGTACATGAATATCAACAACACTAGTATGCTCTAAATCCCAAAGAAAAATTAGGTGAACTCATGGAAGATCAGCACCAGATATAAGAAATCTGAAAGTCTCGTTTTAACCTCTATTTTAAAAAAATAATTGTGGTTTCCAGGCTAGCTTGTGTGCACCTTGACTAATTCCACGGGGTACCTGCCTCAATTTAATCTCTTTTTCATTGATGAAGTCACATTTTGGCAGACAAGAAATTGATAAATTAAGATGCCTGGATTTGGGTCGCTGAAGAATCTTAGAAATCCAAAAGAGAAGCATACAGTACAAATTAGGTGTGGTACAAAGTCCTGAACAGTTGAAGACGATGTTGTCAAAAGCAAAAAGCATAGATTTGTGCACTTAAAGCTTGCGCTTTAGTGGAGACGTAGATCAAGGTGGGAAAAAGGAAACACATGTGTAACACAACAAAAAACAACTATAAATGCAAACAACAGATACATGGGGAAAAATGGTTACTGCACTTAATGAGATATAGGGAGTCAAAAGCATGCTAATCAAGTTCAAAAATTATTTTGAACTTTTTGATCCAGAAGCAAGTGCAATTCTGTTTTTTTTTTGGGATAAAGTACACAATATTATTGACCCCCCGCCCCGCCCCCAATATATAGGCAGTATATATATCCATGAAATTGGGTGAAAACCCATGTGTATACAAGCAGTATATCTATAAAACAATCTATAATCTAGTTTTTCTTTTCTTAATACAACAACATACCAAGTGTAATCCCACAAGTGCGATAATTTTCTATTCTTAATCACTATCATATCTATCCAGAAAATCTGTTAGCTATATATGCTGTTTTGCTAGCTCTATCTATTGTTCAGTGTCAACCTCTTCAAGACAGAGACCATGAGAATGCTTCAAAGCGTCAGTGCCTACGCCAAAGAGTTGCTTCCACAATGGTCAATGTGAAGTAGTCAGACTGAGTTTACACCAAACTTCAGGGTTGAAACGCGGCTTTAGTGATGCTTGTTAATATCCCTTCCTCCCAAAATACTTGTCCTATTTCTTTTTTTCAGGTTGTTCCAAAATGTGGCCCAACAACAATAACTACGCCTCAATTCCAAACAAGTTGTTAACTATATGAATCCTCATAGACCGTGTTTCTCCATTTAAGTTCAACTCATGTCATCATCATACCAAATAAAAATGGAAGTGAAAATAAGCTAAATATTTTCTAAAAGAATCTCTATATTTTTTACACGAATATAAATCTGTTTAGTGCAAGATCAAAATACTCCTAGGAAAGCAAAATGTATCCCCACTCTCTTTAAACAGAAAATTTTATACATTTTTATTTTATTTTTTTTTTATAATCGAGAAATCCGTTTGTGACCCGCCCTTTGGATCAATCACAGCATTCTAAACTCGGTGGATAATGGGCCCGCCCTCTACCCTTCTCCACTTAAATAACGGGCTTCGCTTTGCATGGTGTGGGGCTTGAACCTGCGACCTAAGCCACAAATCCTCCACCTTTTGCCACTTGAGCTAGGCCTTGGGGGCTTATACATTTTAATTACTAGAAAAAGTTGTGTAACCCTCTTTCACTCTTTTTAAATATCATTTTGCCCTCAACTTCTTTTTCCTAAACACAAAAGTCAATATGGAACCACAAAACAACAACATACACCGTGTAAACCCACAAGTGGGGTCTAAGGAGGGTAGAGTATACACCAGACCTTACCCCTGTAGAAAGGTGGTTTCTCCTAATTGACAATTTTGAATTTCTCTTAATAAATATAAGACATAAAAAATACACAACCAAATTGGAAAAGGATAGAGGAGATAACAGAAACATCAATTGTTTAGGCAAAACCAGAACCTATGGCGTCAGGTCATCCCAATCCTCCCCATTCCAGAGAAAAACAAGAAAAAAGAAAAAAAAAGAAAAACTTTACTTGTAAACATGGGTATATCAAAAATTTATTTGCCCAACCTGGAAAGTTTTTTCTTTATACACTTCCATAGATTTTTCCAGTCACATTCAATGATTATAAGCTGAAGATAATTTCAAAAATATTGGGCAGCGGATAATGCTCCCTAGCTAAGAAGCATGTTCTAAATTTGTGACAGTGCTCTGACTTCATACCATGTCAAATACTGGCATTCGATGGTCACAACCTGTTGCATCCCAATATTGCTTTAGTGTTTGGACTCATTTTATTAAATTTGGACACTAATGACAAGCCAATTACTCCTCAACTTCAACCATTTGGAGCTATGGCATGATAACAAAAAGCAGTAATGAGGCATTCTATGTATTATGTACTAATAACGAAAAATTACAAATTTAAAATCCCTGAACTACTAGGAGAACTAGACATAATTTTGACCAAATGCCTCCTACCCAAAGTAACATATGTTGGGAGTCTTTTACATTTTTATAGTGTTCCGTTAATTTTAAAATATTTGTTCTATGTAACATTGGAGCCATTTTTTATAGAGTATGTAACTGACATTTGTACTTTTTGAAATTAATTAAGGTGATTCCTTTGGTGTTTATGAATGTCTCATGCCCTTTTGAGGGAACTTGAACGATCAAAGTTGCCTCTTTGGAAGAAGACACAACAATTCTGGAACTTGTGCTGAATTGGAGCTTTTAGAGGCAAGATTTGACATCAGTGCTTGATGTGCCATTGACGTTGAAAGCTATTTTGGGATGTATGTGTGAGGAAATGGACCTCGGATCTACCTCAATCCCTAAAGTCTCATGCAGACAGGACTATCTAAGACCATATAATGAAACTATAACACATTCACTCAACCAACGTGATACTTAACACTCAGAAACGCGCAGGACTAGAAAATTGTGGTGGTCGGAGGAGTATGGATAACATAACACGGGAATCTAACATTGGAAAACACAACAACAAGGATCGATGAGTCTGGCTATGATACCATGTGAAGAAATAGATCTTGGACCTAACTCAATAGTCAACCTTAAAAGTAGAGCTATCAAAACGGGCTAAGCCCATAGGGCCGGCCCAACCCAACCCGTTATTGGGGTAGGGTTGGGATATAATTTTTCAAGCCCATTTAACACTAGGGCTTATAAGCCCGGCCCATATAAGCCCTTGAGGCTTGATCGAGGCGGGCCGGGGTCGGCCCATGGGCCAAAACTTTTTATTTACGAAAAAGGGCCTAAAATACCCTCGAAGTATCGAAAATGGTACACAACTACCCTTCATCCACCTATTGGCTCCCAAATATCCTCCCCATCCACCTATTGGCTCACAAATACCCTCCCCATCCACCTTTGGGTCCAATTTTAGCCACTTCATTAACGGAGCACCATTTAAAAATAATTAAATAATCATTTTAATTACGTGGCGCTCAACCATTGGTTGCAATTTAATTATTTAATATAATTTTAAACCCACTCATTACCCACCCATTTTTAACTAAACTCGCCCCAATACTTATTAAACCCTCCCGCCCCAATTCAAAAAGAACCCAACTAATAAAAAAGAACCATAAAACCTTCGTTCCCAAATTTACACTCCATCTTCCAAACTGAATCACTCTCAGATGACACATCTTCTTATTCCATCATAGACATAAATGAACTGACCCAATTGAATCTTATCACTAGCCATTCCCCAAATCTCCAATTAGCATTACCAGAAAAAGATACCAAATTGAAGAACTTTCAAGATTTCACAACGGAGTTGGGGAAATTGAGTGTAAATTTGGGAACAAAGGCTTTGGGGTTCATTTTTATTAGTTGGGTTCTTTTTGTATTGGGGCGGGCGGGTTTTGTTAAAAATGGATGGGTTTAAAATTATATTAAATAATTAAATTGCAACCAATGGTTGAGCGCCACGTAATTAAAATGATTATTTAATTATTTTAAATGGTGCTCCATTAATGAAGTGGCTAAAATTGGACCCAAAGGTGGATAGGCAGGGTATTTGTGAGCCAATAAGTGGATGGAGAGGGTATTTGGGAGCCAATAGGTGGATGAGGGGTAGTTGTGTACCATTTTCAATACTTCGAGGGTATTTTAGGCCCTTTTCCATTTTATTAAATGTAACTTAAAATAATCTCACTAGTATATAATCTAATTACTTAAATACACACTACGTCCAGATACATGTATCTCGGAATAAATGAACTCAAAATTAGGTTAATTTGTTTTAGATACACTCTATCCAAGTAGATTCGCATGTATCTAGGATGTATAGACAAATCTTGTGCCCTTGCCTCCCTCTAATCTTGCTTGTCACTCTCTTATCTTGCTCGCGTATCCGGTATGCGAGATACATGCTAATTACACTAGACTTTTTGCTAGTGTTGTTAAAACAACACCATTGTTTGCCATATTTGATTGGAAAATCTTCTCATTTTCTTGATGTTATAGAATTATAAGTTTGAAAAGAAAAAAAAGAAAAAAAAGATGAAAAAAGAAGGGCTAGCCCACCCCAGCCCTCAGCCCTTCTAGGGTTGGGTTGGGTTGAGCATTTTCAAACCCTTCCAAATGAAGGGCCAACCCGCCCTAGCCCTTCAAATTCCTTGGCCCGCGGGGCTTGGGCCGGGTGGGGCTGGGCCAGCCCTTTATGACAGCTCTACTTAAAAGCTAGTCCATAAGGGAGGATGTCCAAGACAATATAAGGAGAGCACAAGTCATTCACCTCAACCAATGTTATGCTTCCACATAAACTAATAAACTACGTTCTACAATTGTCAATTGACCATAAAATATAGAAATTAACTAGTCATACTCTACAACATTTGCACTCCAAAAAGTAACTTGGAAACAAGTACTAATGAATGTAAAGTTTTTTTTTTTTTTGAGAAGTTATTTGTCGTACCAAAACAGCAAGGTAAATTTTCTTTCATGTTTCGTGATCCTAGCAACACAGGTTCGATAGACTATAAGACTGGTGCCTAGATTTTCATTCTTAGGACTAGCCAATTGTGTTCAAGAATAACAGTTTTATTAAATGAATGTACTTGTTACTTCATGAAAAAATTTGGTTAACAAGCAAACGAAGTAATAACTGTAAGTATGCCATATATTGAAAATCAAACAGTAAGAAATACCATAGAAAATTAAAATATGAAAGAGGAAGAAACTAGACGATACAAAAGACGTGCATTTATTCGTTTATCCTACAAGAAAGGAAAGTCTATTAATTCATCTTGACTGGACTGCGAAGATAAGTACCATTAATTGCTGGCCAGTCACTTGTATACAAACTAATTTATGGTACTGATAGTATAAGTGGAGTAAAAAACAATTAAAGTGCTGAAAAACACAAGACCTTCCATAATTATTTTTAGTTCTATGATAGGAAGGGAATACAAATGGTTCCAGTTTCCCGTGTTTGAGAGCTAAAGCACGGTAAAATGTTCTCTCTGAAGAAATTAGTTTCCACAAAAAGAGGGAAAACAACTCAGATACATAACAAGAATGACAATTACTATGCCAACAAGTTGGGATTGAGGCATAAATCACTTTGCACCTGACTCCTACTTGTATCACTTGCTCCTATCAAAGCGTAAGCATCTCAGCAAACACCATTTCCCATTCCCCACCTCATCCTTCATTTATTATGCTGAAGAGAACTTATGTCATACCAAATAGGCTTTACAGCAAGAACTCTCACTGTACTGAGGAGCAAGTTCCAGTAGAAAAAGGAAATGAACTAAAATGCATTACCACTTTTTTCAGATTTAAAATGCATTACCACTTTCAGCTCAGCCAATCCATCAAATGGCTGGTATGTAAGAATTCCATTGATGTTCAATCCATCACCGCCATTTCCAAGCGTGGAACCGTTCACATTGCTTGAAATCCACTTCTCAATCAAATCTAGCGACAACTTCAAGCAAATACAGAAGAAGAAACACATTGTAAAATCAGTGATTTCCAATCAAGAAAGAAGAAATGAACCCGTGAATTAGCAGACTTTTGCAACAGAAAAAATCATAGACAATACCCTGTTTTCCGCAATTCCGAGATCAATAACACCGTCGGGATTATCCAATTCATCGTACGGATCCGCTCGGAACCTATCCATTCCAATGTAGTAGGGGGAATCATTCGGTGCAGCAACCAAACTAGCCCTTGAAGACATGAACACGCGGCCAACAGAACCACGAGTTGACAAATTTAAACGTGAAGACGAGCGTTGTAACTCGGAGAGGTTCGGCGACGACGTGGACGGTGACGGAGGATTAGAAGAAGACGGGGTAGTACGGTGTCGTTTTGAGTAGAATTGGAGAAAGTAGAAAAGTGCACAAGGAATGAGTGAGCCTAAAATAAGGCCGCCTCTGCCTTGAACTACACCTTGTAAGGGCACAACGAGCCTCATGCCTGAAGTCCCTCCACTGTCCCCCGGAGATGCTTTTCCGGTATCGTTTTCGTTGTCCAAATTAGGTTTCGATTGACCGGTCGAGGTCATATGAGCCGCCGGATGAGACGGCAGAAATGTGGCGATGTTGTCGCCGGAAGGGTATCAGGGTTTTGAAGTTCAGTTTACTTTGCTTGGCTGGCCAGGGAAGATAGGATTCTGTTGATGAGTGACGAATTGTCCGAAATGCCCTTCATCGAGTAGAAAAAAATATAAGTAGATATTTTATTCGTAATAAAACATATTGCCTTTCGCCCACCGCGTGGGGCTCGAAACCCACGACCACAAGGTTAAGAGCCTTGCGCTCTACCAACTGAGCTAGACGGGCTTGTATACTTTATTTCATTTACAAAGTAACTTTACCACAATTTTTATGTCAAGTTACTATTTTATAAATTAAGTACAACTAATTGTTTGGTGGCTAGTTAGGGAAGAAATTATTAAGGTATAAAAACTAGGATAGTTAATATTATGTTTGGTAGTCTTATAGTTGTTTTGGGTAAAATTTAACATATTAAGTATTATACTAGTTTCCTACATAACTTGGCAACCGAAAGACATATTATTATTTAAAACAAGTTGATATTTGTGTCACTAAAATCATTTTTATTAAAAATAAACTTAAATTAGTTTTAAAATAAGACTTAAAAGAAAGTGTCACAATAAATTATGAGCAACTTTCTTTTGGTGGAAAATCTATTATCCTTTTTCTCTCTTCTTCTACTTTTTGGTCCATTATTAGTGAATTTGTTATTACATAGTATATAATTATGTGGATATATAAAAAGAAATAAGTAATAGAATTAATACTTCCATAAAGCAACAAGACAGATAGATGTTCAAATAATTAATTTCATCCAGTTAGACTACATGCACCTAGCATCGATTGAAGTAATAAACACAAACACTAGAATTGGTGTATTTGTAGTGCCGTTGGGTAGATAACCAAACAGAAAATAAGGAGCTGTGCCTTGGTGTTGGGTCTATATATTATCTTATCATACAGTATTCATATTGCCTCGCACAATGACGACCACCCTTCAAAGTGAAATAAGTTAAAAATGAGAGCGTGCAGAAGACAGCTCACTAACACTTCGATCGAATACACATGTAACACTGTTTTATGAAGAAAAAGAAAGTGATCTTGTATAGTTATTCGTTACATTTTAATGTAAGACAAACTATGTAGTTAGTTGTGTGTGATGATCTGTCATGGCATCATGCTATATAAGCGTCATTTGGCACATTCGTTTGCCATATGGAAGTTTATATAAGGAGTATCTTGAGCCATGAAGAGGAGTCAAAATAAGAGCTTAGACATAATTGTTCATATGATTGATCAAATAAAAACACAAGTTAAAAGTTAAAATAAGATCTTAGACATTCAAAAAAAAAAGAAACTCATGAAAAATAACAAACAAACGATTAACAAATGAGAATGGATTGTATCGATATTCATTTTATTCATATGGATATTCATTTTTAGTGGATAATATGATCAATCTTTTAATAGTTAGCTATCCAACTCATATTTAACGAATCGAATTAGATGATTATTTGTTTTTAAGGGTGTGTTTGGTATGAAATTTTCTCATGTTTGGTTGGGTAAAATATTTTGGAAAATATTTTCCAAATCAACTCATTTTCCTCAAATTTAAGGAAAATGACTTCCCTTCAAAAATTAAGGAAAAATATTTTCCAAAACTCTCCTCCAACTTCAAATTACAATTTTTTTTGTTGAAAAGATAAATTTAAAGCTTATTTTTAAAAAATATTTTCAACTTCAATTTTCTTACCCCCACCCTCACCCCTATCCCCCCCTCCAGCCCCCACCCCTCCCCCCAAAAAAATAATTCAAGTTTATTTTAAAAAAATATTTTCAATTTCAAATTTTTATTTTCACCCCACCCTTTACCCTCAACCCCTCCCCCCCCAAAAAAAAACATTAAAGTTTGTTTTTAAAAAATATTTTCAAATACAAATTCTTATTTTTCATTCCACTCCACCTCTACCCTCAGGGGGCGGGGGGGGGGGGGGGGGGGGGGGGGGGGGGGGGGGGGGGGGGGGGGGGGGGGGGGGGGGGGGG
>JAJOOO010006091.1:0-49168 GCA_029582685.1 Solanum piurae
TATATTGTATCAGTTAAGCAAAATTATTACTTGGGGCATCTATTGTAATTATTTAGAGGGGCTTCAATGTAAGGGGGTATATATTTCTAATTAATTTGTATTTATGGGGCATTTGATTAGTTTTCCCATAAGAATAAGCCAGGTATTAGGTAACACCAATTACTATAGTGGATCGGTTATTGGTTAAAACCAAAACCAAACCAATTTAGTCAGTTTTAAATTTATAAAACCAAGTCGAATCAAACAAAGAAAAATAACTGTTGGTTCAGGTTTTTTGGTTTTTTCGGTTTAAAAGTGATAAACTAAATTAGTTGAGAGTATACAGATTTCGACAGAGACATACACCTAACACATAAACAATCTACAAGAAAGTTATTGTAGATTTAATTAAGCAATACTATAATTATTATTACACGAATAAAGTGATGCAATTAAGAGGAAGTGTGACTATCTAATGTGGCGTAGGGGGAGGGAAAGATTAAGAAAAAATTATGTAACTAGTCAAATTTCTAACTTATTTATTGAAAACAACTATAGTTTAAAATAATTATTAAAAAATAAATATTATATTTATATAGAAAATTAAAGGTATACTAATCTAGTTCCTAATTTTTTTCAACTGATACCCACGTTTTGGGCTTTAATTAAAACAAAACAATTAGACCTACGTTCTCTCACTTCCCATTCCCTCCATGTTTCATTGTAAAAAATAGTCTCCCGCTTCTTTTTCATCATCAATCTTCATGATTTTGTTTTTTCAAAAAAATCTTTAAAATCTTCCAAATGATTTGCATCACAATCCCATTGATTTAGGTAATCACATTTTCTTTATGTATCTTTTGCGATTTTATCGAAATTTTAGGTATTTGATTTGTATTTTGTGTTTGTTTTAAATTCTTCTGTTCTATATTTGAATTGTAATCACTGTTTCTAAACCGTCCTGCATTTTGTTTGATTCTATATAGATTGTTGCGTTTTTAGCAAATCTCCATTTCCATTTAGGATTTTTTGCTAAGGGGAAAGAACCAAATTTTTACTCTAATGTCTGATTCAAAGAGAAGTACAAGATGTATCCCATATATGATATAACCATCAACTTTTTGGGGATTTTTTCTCTTTTGATATGTGAATTACTCAAGGATTATTCGAAAATGTAAGCTCTCCGTAAAAAAATGGCTCAAAAGAGCTGCTCTATGTTCCTTCATGATCCTACCCACATGCAAAACCTTCAACAAATTCAATATAAAAGAAATATGTTGGGTGCTGAAGAAGTCGAAGAATTTGTTAAAGACCAAATTGAGGAAGAACAACTTCCTGAACATCAAATCGATGAAGAAGTATTTAATTTTGTTTTGCATAATTTTCATTAAATGTGAGTCTTAATTGAATGCATTGTCACTCCAGTTGTGAAAGTGATTGTAAGTTAATTTGAATGGAATTATAAGTCAAGAAATTATCAAATAAATTTTGTATTCAATCTGGAATTGTTTGTTCATATCAATTTATATTTTAGTAACTACATAGTATTTTTTTGTATTCTTTACAATAGTTATGACAACTGATTTAGAATTTTTTTTCAGAGTGTATTGCATTTTTTCAGAATATTGTATCATTTCTCAAATTATATTCCTTACTGTATTTATGTTGTTTCGTATTTGTATTCATTATAATTTTCATGGTGTATCTTGCATACTACATTGGATTTTTTTTAGGTGAAACCTATATTTATTTATAGGTTGTATCCATTACAATTGGTATTTCAACTGATTTAGGATTTTTTATGCAGATCTGTATTAAATTTTTCACTGTCTATTTACATTTTTTTAGAACATTGTATCCTTTCTGAATTTGTATTTTATTTTATAATATGTATGCTATTTTGTATTTGTGTTTATTATAATTTCTATGTTGTATCTTGCATAACACACTGAGTGTTGTTTTTAGGGAAAACTTGTATGTACTTGTAGGTTGCATACTCTTTCATCTTAATAGCCTCTATTATGTAATCAACATAGCAATTATCTTCGTTCCATCTTTCCGAATGCATGATTAGAAAACTAATGCTCCTCATAACTAAATTGTATTCAAATAACATTTGTATCTCAGTTAGCCAAATATACAAATTTATAGTCATAGCTGATAAGGATATTATTGTAAATATAATTTAATGAGTTATGTACTTGTAATTGCCTTATAAATAGCACACGTTCAGGCCCTGGCTATTCATGCATGCTTGGTTTATTTTCTCCAATCTCTGAAACTTAAACTTCAACTTGGTATCAAGAGAACCATGGTTTCTCAAACTACTTCCGCTCAAACTTCTTCCTCAATTCAACTCGTCTCCTCTCAATCCTCTTTGGGTCTTTCAAATCCTCTTCCAACTATTTCAAAACATTAAAGGTTTTGTACTTATTAAATTGACATATCTTAATTATCTTACTTGGAAAAAGGTTTTTCTTACCGTTCTAAAGAGTCGCAATCTTCTTCCCTTGGTTGATGTATCTATTCCATGCCCATCCTCAACTCATGATGAGTATCATTTGTGGATTCAATGTGACACAATTACTCTAAGTTGGATTAATGTCACACTCTCCCCTCCGGTTCTTGACTCACTTCTCAACTACGCTTGCGACACTTTCAAGCAGGATGGGATATTCTTGCTTCCCTTTACCTAGATCAGGTTTCATCCTCATCAATTCATCTGAAATTAAAATTTCAGAATTTTAAAAAAGGTTCCCTGTCCATGGAGGATTATCTCCAACAATTGCACTCTCTTGCCTGTTCACTTAGAGCAGTTGGAAAACCTGTTACTGATGATGATTTAGTGACCCAAACATTGCAGGGACTTCCACCTTCTTATCATACTTTTGTCTCTGGTTTAAATGCGACAGGAACACTTCCGTCCTTTCTCGCTTTGCGTCCATTGTTACTTACTGAAGAAGCACATATTAATGCGACATACAATGAAGATTCTACATCTCATACTGCGTTAGTGACTTCCGCTCAAGCACCACCACTTTCACAACCTCCTCCTCCTTCAAATTAATCTCATGCTAATCAATATCCAAGATGATCCCATAATAGCCGTGGTCGATCATGCCGAGGTAAAGGTCGAAATCAATACTCTTCTCGCTCTAATTTTTCTCCTCACTGGGCTGGTTTTCAACCACTCTTTCTCCCTTCTTCTTCGGGTGATGGAAATCTTGGGCGACCTCCTTTCGCCTTGTCTAAAAAATGTCAAATCTGCTTCCATTTAATCATACTACTTTGGAGTGTAGGAATTGTTTCAATCATTCCTATCTTCCCAATTTACTGCCAAAGTCATTTGCTGCTCTGAATTTGAAGGAAGTACAACCATCAGTATGGTATCCTGATTCTGGTGCTTTTGTGCATGTGACGACAATCCATCACTTTTATCCTCTTCATCTCCTTACAGTGGTTCGTCAGAGGTGATGGTTGTCAATGGTAATCTTCTTTCTATTTGATCCACTGGCATTTCTTTTCTTTCGACATCTTCTATGCCTCTTCGATTAAATAATGTTTTATATGTTCCCTCTTTTCAGAAGAATCTAATGTCCGTTTACCGCTTGTGTGTCGACAATAATTGTTTCATTCAATTCACTGAATCTGGTTTTTTTGTTAAGGACAAGAATACCAAGCAAGTCTTACTCCATTGTAAGAATAATGGCTCTCTCTATCCTATTCGCTCGACCTCCCGTCGCTCCTGTCATGTTGCTCTCTCAAGTTTCGTCTCACCTTCATATCTTTGGCACCAACGTTTAGGCCATCCAAGGGAACGTTCTCTTGCAGCTTTAGTTCATAGGGGTTTCATTAATTGTAATTACTATTATGTAAATTCTGGTTGTAATGTTTGTCATCTAGGAAAACAATCAAAGTTACAATTTCGTCTTTCTTATAATATTGCGCCTGCTGCTTTTCTTTTAATTCATTTAGATATGTGGCAATCTCCTTTTAGTTCAAATTCTGGTTTTCGTTATTATATCTTATTTCTGGATGATCACACCAAGTACTCTTGGATTTATTTAATACGAAACAAATCAGAGGCATTTGATAAATTTAAAGAATTATATAACATGATCGCAAACATTTTTCATTCCTCTATTTCTTATTTTCAATCCGATGGTGGCAGTGAGTATGTACAATTCTCATTTTCATTCTTTTTTAGCGAACATGGAATTATTCATCGTTTCTCATGTCCATATACCTCTACTAAAATTGGTCGTGCAGAAAGAAAGTATCAACATGTTAATAATCAGATACATTGTGTTCTCTTTCAAGCTTCAATGCCTTATTTGTTTTGGGCAGACTCTTCTCTTTTTGGAGTTCATTTAATTAATATTACTCCTTTTCCTATTCTTAATTTTATGTCGCCTTATAAAAAATTGTATGGTTAACCACCTAATCAAAGTTTGCTTATGGTCTTTGGGTGTTTATGTTTTCCTTATGTTGCACATTCTTTTGCTCACGAATTTCTTCCACGATCTAAAACTTGTTTATTTCTCAGTGTATCTCCGCAACATAAATGATTCAAATGTTTGGATCCATCCACTAATCGGATAATTCTGTCACGTCATGTAAATTTTCAAGAATCCTTTTTCCCGTATAGTTCTATGTTTCCAGCGAATCCTAGTCCTCTTACAGTTTCTTCCTCACAAACCACTCCTCCTATATTCAGTTCCCTGATATGTGTGCTTCACCAATTACTAATTTTAATTTTATCTCCACGTCCGATACAATTTCTTCCCCTTCTATCTCTATATCTCCTAAAAACATGTCTATAACTTCTCCTAGGACTCTAACTTCCTCATGTTCAAATAATCAGTTTTCTCAACCAACTACCCACGTACATGTTGTGCGCAGTTCTCCTATTTTATCTCTATCACCTTATTTTATCCATAATTCATGTATTCTAACTACTCTTCCTTTATCCCCACAAAATTAGCAACCTCTTTCTCGTGAAACTACCTCCACTACAGATCCTGTTATGCATGATTCTCGCCAAGATGTATCATCTTCTTCTAATTTAATTTCTTTTCCAGATTTAGATCTTAATCACTCAGATAGTCGTGCCCATGTCATGGTTACTCATTCGATGATCGGGTCACTAAATCCACATGTTTTCCCCTCACTTAATGTCTGTGTTTCCACTACACCGGTTGTGCCAACATGTTTCACACAAGCATCTAAAGACTCTCGGTGGCTTACTGCAATGAGTGAAGAGTTTAATTCTCTCGTCCAAAATAATACATGGACATTAGTTCCTCCACCTTCCAATGTGAATATAGTAGGAAATAAATGGGTATATCGGATTAAGTATGCTCCTACTAGCTCTATAGACCTCTTCAAAGCTCGTTCGATTGTGAGGGATTTTCTCAACTGCCAGGTTTAGATTATACAAAAACTTTTGCTCCTGTGATCAAGTTAAGCATTGTTCTTGTAGTGTTATATTTGGCTCTTCTTCATAATTGGTGTATGCATCAATTAGATGTATGAGGAGTCTGAGATTTGGAATTATTTAGGGCTTTGTTTATATAGAATTAGTGTCCTCAAATGCTTAATTTGTGCCAATAACTGATGTAAAACCCTTGATTTTTAGGTATATGGATTGGGGAACAAATCAAGGACACTAACAAGCAAAAAAGAACAAAACAGGTTGAAAGGATGAAGAAAGGCAGCCTGGTGATTGCCAAGTTCACTTGGCGAATCGCTGAATGGCTATTTGACCGCCTAAAGTTCCAGTGTGCCAAGCCCCAAAGGAAAGAACCAAGTTGGTGATGGAAAGGAGCAGTCGGCGGATCGCCAAGTGATTCTGCGAAGACAAGATAGATAGCCCAAAGTTACAGACCTGGAGGATGCTGAGTACCAAGGCAAAAGGGTGATGGAATAGACCAAAGGGCAGCTCGCCGAGTGGTTCGGCGATCCCCACTTACTTCGTCGAGTTACTCTTTGCAGCACATTTTTTGCGACTATAAATACATTTTTGAAAATTTAGTTTAGTATCAATTATTCTTTAGAACAATCTTTTATTAAGTTTTTAGCATCTGGAGACAGTTTTCTCTAGTTTTTCTTTAGCTTTGAAGAATTGAAGTTTTTCACTTTTGAGAACTTGGAAGTGGGTCTTTGAGATTCTTTGAGTTGGAGCATTGTAAGGACGAATCTACTCTTACCCAGTTGATGGATAATCAATTTGGTAATAGTTTTTACCTTTTTATTATGTCTAGCTAAAACCCCAATTCTTGGGGTGTGATTATGGGATGATTTAGTTTATGGGTATTGCTAATTGTTAGTTTAAATTCTATTTAGAAGTGATTTTAATCATTAATTGTGGTTTAATTTAAGAATTGTAGTTGCAAATGCAGTTCTATGTTCGTGTTCTTGGCTTGCTTGAGAGAGAGGTTTTAGAACTAAAATTATTGATTAATGGTTTGTGGGTGTTGGGTTGACCTGGGTTCAGCTCGAGAGAGTGAATCCTAAATTCAATCCCACACATTCAACTTGAGAGAGTGAATGGACTAAGGTGTGGGTTGTTCTTATTTTGCATGCTTGTTGATGTTCAAGAGAAATCACTTGATTCGGGGTAAATTGTTTGAGAGAAATTTTACCTCCCCTATAGCCTAGCTTACTCACTAATATCTAGATATTTACTAATAGTTGCAATTACCCATTCATCTATATTAGCCTATAATCGATCACATCCCAATAACCCATCTCATTATTGTTAATTTTTATTATTTGTGATTGTTTGTAGCTGTTAATCAAAAACAAAACCCCTATTTGACATTCGTGTCACTCCTTAATTTGAATGATGTCTTTATTCTATAACTTTTATTCCTATGACTGATTTGAACATGTTCATACTTCCCAATTGAATCAGAAACACATACCACTCCATGTGAGATTTGACCCCAACTCATTTAGTTGGGTTTTATACTGACTAGCGATTGTTGACACTTAGAATTGGATGAAGTGTCCTTGAAATGTTAATCAAAATAGTGTCGCTGCCGGAGAGTGGTGTTGTTTGAAATTCTTTTGGTGAAGTTGAATTTTGTTGTTGTTAGTCATAGTTGAATATACTTATTTTTAGTTTTGGTTTACTTGTTGAACAGAGGAAATGAGCATATATTGTACCAACGGTAACCAAGTGGATCAACCTCCTTCAAAAGTGATGATTCTTAGGGATAACATCCTAAATTTCAAACAATTGGAAGGTGAGACTATCCATGAGTTGTGGCTGAGGATTAAGACACTATTGATGCAATGCCCAACTCATGGAATCCCTGATAAGATGCTACTGGACTGTTTCTATAGAGGTCTTGGTCTTGAGAATAGAGCAGTGGCTGACCAACTTTCTCCGGGTGGTCTAATACGACAACCCTATGCAATAGTAGCCCAATTCCTTGATCACATGACTAAGACCAACAAGGAGACAGAGAATTACCAGAATTTGGCCACACTGTTGACTCAACTGGATCTCTTGGCCAAAAAGATTATGGAATTTTAAGTACTGTACAAAAAGAAAGATAGGTACATTCCTCCTCATGAGCATAGAAAGTCCAAGGATTATGAGGGTGGACAGATAGAAGAGATACTCTCGATCATCCTCCACAAAGTCAAAGAGCACGACAGAGTGTTGAAAGAGATAAAAGAGAATGTCTCAATGCTAAATCAAATGACTGATTCTCATTCCATATCTATTAAGCTAATGGAGACCCAAATGGGTCATATGTTGTCGTGTCTCTACTCGAGATAATAAGGGGGGTTTCCTAGTGATACTATGGCAAACCCCAAGAACGAAGATTGAGTGGGTACTTGCGTCGTTCCACGACATTAACTAAGGCGCTTCTTGGGAGGCAACCCAAGTTTTTATTGCTATTTGTTTTGATTTGGAATAACGTGTGTTGATTGTGCAGGTTAAAGTGTGGATTGTGTTTGAAAAATGCAGGTTGGCGAGCCAAGAGTCCAGTCGGTGAGCCTGACTTGGACCATTTTTGGACTCAATAAATTATGAAGATAGAGTCTATAAAACTCGACGGGCCCATGGACGAGTCGGCGAGCTCTATTTTGTACGCTGTTTGGACCCCCAAATTAACTGGAGGTCCTGTAAAATTTGGCGATGTAAGTAACCACTCGGCGTGTCGCTGAGTGGTTCGGCGAGATCGACTAATATCACCTAAAGGGCGCGAACTGGACGGTTTTTAAAAGGTCAAAGGTTTAAAATTTCAAACTCTTTCACATTCCCTCACTTTTTAACTTCATACAATCACACCCGCACTCTATATTTACAATACTCTTGCTTTTTACCATTTTTGATCGTCGATCTTATGTTCAGAGTTGGAATTTTTTGCCGCCTAGCATTACAAATTGTATTTCGACATGAAGGTTGGTTTTTTGAACCCCAAACTCGTAATCAATGGTTAAACTCAAATGCATTGTTATAGATTGTATTGATGTGTTTTGGGCCTTTCTGAATTCGTATATGTGTGCTTGTTTGCCTATTTTAATTTTAATATCATGCCTTAATCACCTAAATTGTTGATTTCCCAAATTTCATGCTTGGAAATTGATCATAATCTTGTGGGTCATGCTATTTTATTGTTGGGTCTAGTTGGATGAAGTCTGAGTAACCCAAATTGTGCTAAATGATGTGCTTTGCCCAATGATGGAGCGTTTGACGTCATTCTTAAGGGCTAAAGTCGTCAAATGGCCAATTTTTGCCAAATTGGGGGAAGTCTGAGTACCCCGGTGGCACGGGTTTAATGGGTCTGAGCCTAATTAAGTGGGTGTGTTGTTTGATTTTATTTTCGAGGGATGCGGGTTTGATTTTGGAAGTCGGGGTTGAAAAATGGCACGTTGGGCAATTTGGTGAGCTGGGTCGAGCTCGCTGAACCACTTGGTGGTTAGCCGAAATCCCCCTTGATTACCCTTAATTGCGTGTTTTGATTGAATTTGAGTCTGTAAATTTTGGAGGGAAGCCTGAGATCGCCGAGTGCACTCGACGACTCGTCGAAAGTCTTCTTTGATCACTCTTTTTGTTCCTCTAACCCCTAAAATATACTGTAACTTTCAGTGGGCTAGTCTGTGCTCGCCGAATGATGTCGGTGATTCACCGAAAGGCCCTCCTCATCGGCGACATGCCATTTTTCTACGAAATTTTTGAGCCAGTCCTTTTGACGAGCCCGATCTGACTCACCTAAGTCACTCGGTGACTCGTCGATCGGTTCGGCGAGTCTTTTTGCAACATTTTTTTTGCATTTTTATTGAATTGTTTCTAACTGTTTTTGGTATATTTTGCAGATATGGCTAGAACCAACCTAGATATGCCACCCCGCAAAAAAGCACGGGGAATAGTTATTCATGAGGGGGCAGCTGGTGCCCGCATCTGAGATACCAGAGCACAACTCTGGTAGCGAGGGGGAGTCCTTTGATTCACAGGCTGAATTCTCTGAGCCTGAGGATGACCAACCTCTGCAATCCTGGTGAAATGAGATTTGCTCCAAAGTTTTCCAAGATCCGTCTAGGATCTTAGAGACCACACCTTTTACTGCTGCTACAGTGCCAGCTCCGGCACAGACGGTGGTTCGAGAGCCACCAGTTCAGGGTTCTTATTCGTGGCTACTCAACAAATTAAAAGTTGAGGGATTGAGGACAATTCTCGAGGAGAAGAGGATGGCTACAGATGGACTAGTGTACAAACATCTTAATGTGTTGGACACTCTCCGGTTCCACAAGTTTGAGCAGTTCAAAAGGCCCCAAAGCCCTTATATTCCTACATAAGTCTGGGAATTTTACGCAGCGTACGGTGACCTGGTGCCTAAGGGCAAGAAAAAGGCTAGTGCCTTCAGACCGGTAGAGTCCGTCATGGTCTGGAGGACAGTAGTGAGATGCAGCCGCGATTATATCAACATTGTATTTGATAGAGGGTAAATTTTTGACTATCCAAATTTGGCTACCACTACGACACATTTGGATGATTTAAAAGGTTGGCTTGCTCCCCACGTTTCTGACACCACCCCAAGGTGGATTGAGGTAGGAGCTCCAATTGAGAAGAAGGATTTGAATGTAGCTGCACGGTACTGGTTTGGATTCATTAGCAGCTCTATTATGCCTTCATAGAATGAGTCCATCCTCCGCCATCCAAAAGGCGACCAGTCTTGGGTCAATCATAACCCGGAGGAACATTGAATTGGGACTCATCAACGAGCAGGAGATGGCCATGAGGGACAAGAAGCATCAGACGTCTCTTCCCTTCCCAGTCTTGATTACAGAGCTATGCAGGCGTGCTGGAGTTCCTCATGATGAGAAGAGGGACATAGAGGTTATTCCCACATCTTCCAGAGATATCCGGTGCATAGAGGCCGAGTACACTTGAGATGAGGCTGATAGGAGGAGAGCAGTTGTGGTGGATGCGTCCCCGTAGGTTGATATTGATTATATACATACATATGCATCTTTCCCTACTCCGGCCTCTGGGACTTCAGGTACTTCCACTTCCATCTAGGCTCTTAGTTCATCTACTACTTCCTACCCCACCAGGATTACTCAGGCCATGATCCTGAAGATGGGGGACTTAGCCCATTATGCCGATGTGCGGGCTACCCGATTGGAGGCTGAGGTACCGTGAATGATTGAGAGGGCTATCATAGCTGCGTTGACACCCCTACGAATATCTATTGGCACTCTCACGAAGAGAGCAAAAACTTGTGAGAGTCGACATGGGGTTATTTTAGAGGTGATGACTTTGAAAGCCGAGGTTGCAGATTTGAGGAAGGACGTGGACTATTTGAAGTCCACAGACTTCACCTCACTATTTGAGTCAGCTGAGGAATGGGGTTCCCCGGCCAGTTCTGAGATGCCCCCGGCTATCACCGTAGATGTACATATGGATGATGTGACAGCTGATGAGTCTGAGGTAGAGACAGATGAGGAACAATTAGAGATGCAAGAGGAGACCATATATGGAGACCTGCCAGATTTAGAAGAGATGATTGTACAGTCGGTCATTTAGACATCACTGACAAAGACGTCCATGGCAGGCCCTAGTGGAGCCAGTGCTACTGATGTGACCCCGAGCATTGATGTCCTGACAGATGGAGCGACTTTGTAGACATGACCATTCTTTACCTCCCTCTCTGTCATTTTTATTGACGTTTTATTATTTTGTTATATTTGAGGACAACTGCCTTTTTATTTGTGGTGGGGTGAGGTATTTCCATACCTACCTCTTGTGACTATATTTTGTATATACTATTGGGTTTTTGTGCTTTGAATTGCGTGTTGATATTATTTTGTGGATGTTTGAGCTTGTGGCTCCTTATAATGAATGTGAATGGTGTTTGACCCTTCTAAAAACTTTTTGTTTGCCACTTGTGTTGTGTGAATGTGGTTGTTCTTGTGCAAATTTAAGTATCGGTTATGATCAATACCGATGACTTGAATAGTTCTCTTAATCAAACAAAAGTGAATGCACGACTATGATGAGGCCAAATGAAGTTGCATAGACAATATGTGGACTTTTTGCATCTCATTGTGACTAGTCGATTATCGAATGAGTCTCTTGTGATGAACATTGCACACTAGCAAAAATGTAGAGTCTTGTTTGATATTGGAGTTAATGCCTTGTGTGATGACACCTAGAATTTTCCCCGTTGGTCCGGTTGACTAAGTGATGCAAGCTCTTGAAATGATCTTAGGCAAAAATTTTGAAGAGTGAAACAATTTGACAATATACCTCTTTTGTGGCCAACCATGTGAGATGTGTGAACTTTGCTTGAACCCCTTTGAGCCTTATCCTTTTCTTGGAAGAAACTTGATGCAATTGTAACCCCTTTTTATCCATTCACCCATAATCCTCATAAAGTGTGGTTTGTTTTAATAGCCAACTTAGGCCAAAAGCCTAAGTTGGGGGTGTGGTGAAAAGAGAAGGTAAATCAAGAAGTGTGAAGAAGTCCCCCTTGATCCATCATTTTGAAAAAGATGGAACCCCTCCATACAAAAAAGAAAAGAAAAGAAAAGAAGAATGAAAAAGTTGTGAAAGTTGCAAAAGAAATGGGATGTCCGGTATTCCATTGGAAGTGAATAATGGGGTGAATTTTGAGCATGAGTGAAAATGCTGAAGAAAAGGAAAGAAAATGATGTTAATTCCACATTTCATGAGGATAGCAACCACTGAGCCAAAATGACCATACATTTACACTCAGTCCCGTTACAAGCCTTGAAAAGACCTTTTTTTTAATCTTGAGTGAGCTGAAACGAATGTTAATTGGAAAATAAGGGCAAACCTATGGGAGAAGTCATGCATGTGTTCATCTTTGTGAGTGTGAGAGTTGTATATGATTCCGGAGCTATAAATTGTTGAAGAATTGTGTGTGAATATTGGATCATCTTCGTTGTGAGGGCATTTGAGTACCTTTGTTGAGCTTGAACTTGCATTTGAAGCAAGTATTGTGAACTTGAGAATTTTTTATAATGGTGAGTCACAACTTGATCCTTTGAGTGCACAATTGATTCTTGCAAGAGTAAGTTGAGTCTTGTTGTGTGCATTCATGATTGAGTCTTTTGTAGCACTGTTTGAGACATCCTGTTTGAACTGCTAAACTTGAGTTTTACTTGAGGACAACCAAAAGTTTAAGTTGGGGGTGTTGATGAGTCTGAGATTTGGACTTAGTTAGGGTTTTGTTTATATAAAATTAGTGTCCTTAAATGCTTAATTTGTGCCAATAATTGATGTAAAACCCTTGAGATTTAGGTATATGGATAGAGGAACAAAGAAAGGACACTAACAGGCAAAAAGGAATAAAACAGGCTGAAAGTGTAACAACTTGATTTCGTCATTATAAAAAAGCCAACGGGGAAAAATTTTGGGTCGAAAAACTTTGTCGTAGTAACTTGGAATTTCCCAACCTAGTCCAGATTTGGACGAAATCAGAGTCATTAAGATGTAGGGAAATCTAGTAACAATCTATTGATTTAATTATGATTTTTATTACATTCGTAGTTAGATAAGTCGTTAAGGAATCCGTACGACTTTACGGAATTGAATTAGGGTGGGTAGAACTCCTGAAATTGATCTTAGCGTGAATGGTATTTTCTAAGCATCATTGGTTAAAGGTGTGTTGTGAAATGAGGGTCTTGGAATTATTAAAATATCTCATTGGTTCCATGCAAGCTGTTGGGATGGGATTTCTGCCATCAGGGCGGGGCTGCTGTAGCGGGGTGAGGACCGTTGTGGTGGGTCTAACATGACTTAAGGTCGTAAATAAACTCCAAAATGACTTTATTCTGCACTTTTCAGTTTTTTGAGCTAAGGAATGAACCCCAGGCGATTCTTAACAGTTTTCCACTATTCTTGAGGTTAAAGGTAAGGTTTTCACTCCCCGAATCCGTTTTTCGATCCGTACAATGTAATATAATAGGTAATTATCGATGGGGGAGGGTTTTGATCTAGAATCTATGGTGGAAACAACCCTATTTTGGATACTTGGGATCATGGGTATGATCTAGGGTTGTTAGAATTATTAGTAATTCGGGTAATTAGTGATTATTTATTGATTCCCGTGTTATTATGATTATTTGTAGACCAAGAACAAGCGGAACGAATCTGGAAAGGGAAGGATCAAGTTTCTTAGGGTTTCAAGCTTGTTTCGAGGTAGGTGATGGTTGTGATTCTATGATTGTGTGATGTATGTTTGTAATTGTTCATTATAATTCATGTATGTATGCGAATGTTGCATTATTGATCACCCTAATCATAAATGAGGATAATTGAATAATTGTATGCCATGAATCACCTCTTGTTGTATGATTGTGAGAATATACACTGTGATTGTAATTGTGGTTTGTTGAATGGATCGGGTGTTACATTCTGACACATTAACTTAGATCGGTTGCCACGTTTCGACATAATTATGGGATCGGTTGCCACGTTCTGGTATAATTATTGGATTAAGTACCACGTTCCAGTATGCTAACAGTTTGTGTGGGTTCCAAGAGAGGACCATTGAATTGGATTCCGTGAGAGGACCTTTGAATTGTGTTGTGTATCTACTTGTGATGATTACTATCATATCTACTGATGATTGATATTGGAAGACTATATGTTGCTCTAAAATGATAACCAATGTGTATTATTGAGAATGTAGAATGTTACATTGATCCTGAAAGGATGACCAATATTGTATATGTTCGGTACATGCCTATTTTATAATGTTGTGGTTACTTGCATGTGTTTCACTTATTGGGATAGCCGCATGATCCTACCAGTACACTGTGGTGATGTACTGATACTGCACTTGCTTGTTCTTTGTTAAGTACAGGGCATCTTCAGGCGGCTATTGATAGACCTCAACTAAGTGACTATTGATCGTGATCGGATTCAAGGGTGAGCCAGTTCTTTCAGGATGTCATGGATCTCTCTTGTTTAAGTCCATTCTTTTCGGACTCAGACTAATTGTTTAAGGTGTTTGTTTAGTTTTGGGGTTGTACCCCTTGTTCTTAGACTTGTCGTTAGTAGAGTTTTGGTACAATGACTTTCAGGTTCTAGGGTTTGTTCTTCCGCAATAGTTTGGTTAGTTGTTTGTTAAAAACTTGGAGTCTATGGGGACTCCATTTTTATAGTCATTTAAACTTGTTTCCGTATCTTTAAATGCCTTAGTTTTCATTAAATTTGTTTGCTTGGGTTGTAGTAATGGTTCTCCCACCGAAGGGTTTGTGTGGGTGTCAATCACGACGGTGTGGGTCGTGACAAAGTTGGTATCAGAGCCCTATGTTCGTTGATGTCATTGTACCAAAATGAGTCTAGTAGAGTCTTGCAGAACGGTACGATGATGTTCGTACTTTTCTTCGAGAGGCTATAGGACTTTAGGAAAAACTCACTTCTTTCTACTCATTTGTCGTATGACTTGAATGCAATTGGTATCTGGGTGATACAAATTGGTATCTTTCCTCCTCCACTCTATAGTCCGAGCTAGAGTAACAACAACGGTAACACCATCACTAGCAAGAGAGGATGTGTATAGACTACCGAGAGTTGAATAGGGTCACCATTCAGAACAAGTATCCATTGCCTCGGATAGATGACCTTTTTGACCAATTGCAAGATGCATAGGTTTTATCTAAGATTGATTTAAGGTCTGGTTACCATTAGTTAAAGATTGAGGCGGTTAGGAATTGAGTTCGACCAAGTTCTATGATTGAAATTAGCTGTTTAGTGGGGCTCGCTAGCTACTATTATCAGTTGTGGTATGAGTTGAGCCCAATTGGTATCTCCCGATTCCAATTGGTTCTTAACAAAGTGAACTAGACGTTGTAGTCCCGACTGAAGGAACACAAGCAAGTTAATTGGAACTGAGAAGGTTCCAATTGGTATCTGGCCTTAGGGGCCATATAAGGCATATATGATCAGTAATGGTCGTCTATGGAATGAACTAATTAAAAAATTTGGACTTGTCTTCAAGTTGTAACTGCTCGAGTGTCGTGAAACTTATTGTGAAAATAAAGTCATCAGGAGATTAGGTACAAGGGTCTAGATAAATTACAATGTGGTTCATAAGCGAGAAATCTGGACGTGCATTGCGACCAACTGATAACCATGTGAGAGTTTGGGTATATCCTGGGGATATATGTGTGGTAGTGTTGAAACGATGTAAAAGGATTTTAAAGTGCGTACTTCGTTGGGTTGATTGGGGGGTAGACAATGATAGTCCTAACAAAAGAGATTTTCTTAAATGCCTAGTCATAGCTGGGAAATCTAGGGGAAATTTAGAAAAGAGAGGAACCCAAGAAATTGTTGGCAGGGGTTCTGTTTCCGTCGGAGCCACTAGGGCAGGATAATCTCACCAGCACGAGACCGCCAGTGCAGGATTTTTCCCGCCAGAGCGGGATATGGCAAGATATAATCTCAGCCCTGTCTCCCCTGGTTTCCCTAGTTACAATTACGGACCCCGAATCATACCCGAACTAACCCCTGCGATTTAATTCAGTGTTCAGCAATCAAATATAAGTTATAATATATGTTAAAATTGTGGAGAACTTGGGCATATGAGGAGGAAATCAGCGAGGCCGTAGAGGCCGGGGAAATGGTAATGCAGGTAGAGGAGTAGTGCAGCCAGGCGAGGAGGTTGCCCGTCAAAACGACGAGGCTCAGTTATATGCTTTTCTGGGCAAGACCAAGTTTGAGATATGTGATGCAGTGGTCACTAGTGCTACTCTTGTCTGTGCCCGGATGGCTATTGTTTTGTGTAATCTGGGTTCTACTTATTCATACATATCAGTTCAATTGCCTTGGGATTTGATATGATTTGTGATATACTTGATTCCCCCATCCATGTTTCTACCCCAGTTGAATAGTCAGTTATAAGCACCCATGTGTATCGTGTTGTCCTGTTGTGGTTATAGATTTTCATATTTGGGTTGATTTGGTTATGCTGGACATGACTGACTTGATATAATCTTAGGCATGACTTGGTTGTCCCCCCTATTATACCGAGCTTACTTGTAATACTAAGTCGGTAACAATAGAGATCCCCGATAGGGAAAGATTAGAGTGGGAAGGGGTGTACAAGTCTAAGCTAGCTAAGATCATATCCTCCATTCGGGCTAGGAAACTGGTAGGGCAGGGTTGTTTGGCTTATTAGGCTCATGTTTAGGATGTTGAGGTAGAGTCTCACTCTATTGAGTCTGTTCTTGTGGTGTTTAAGTTTAAGGAAGTGTTTCCTACAGATTTTCCTGGTCTGCCTCCAGATAGAGATATAGATTTCTGCATTGACTTGGAAACTGGCACTCGCCCCATTTCCATCCATCCGTATCGTATGGCTCCAGCAGAATTAAGAGAGATTAAGGCTCAAAACCAAGAGCTTCATGAAAAAGGTTTCATCCATCTTAGTGCTTCCCCGTGGGGTGCTCCTGTCTTGTTTGTTAGAAAGAAGGAGGGTGGTATGAGGATTGGTGAATTTATCGTAAGCCATAAAGGGATGGATTGGTACCCGAATGACCAGCTTATGGATAATGAATGTCCCAATAAGTATACTTGGGTGAAGGAAATTGAAATTTTAGCAAGAAAGTGCGTATAAAAATTGGGTTAGTCCCTTGAACTTGATGAGTATACCTGAGTTTGAGGTGTCATGTCGATGAAAAGGTTGACTTTGTAGTGATAGACAGGGCTAACTGGGCATAATGGTAATAAGAGTTCGTGGTGGATTGTGACGGGATGCAACTATATAATAAGATTGTTGGTTAAGCAAATTTTATATAGTAATTACGACTTGCGAGTATCTAAGGTTGTGGTTTTCTCGGTTGATGGATAATCAATTTGGTAATGGTTTTTACCTTTTAATGATGTCTAACTAAAACCCCAATTCTTGGGATGTGATTATGTGATGATTAATTTATGGGTATTGCTAATTGTTAGTGTTGCTCCCCAGTATACACGCAAGTGTACGTGGTCGCGCAAGTAATATAGATTCTTAAAGAAACGAGTTATCGTTCCCAAGGGACTTATGATAATTTATATTCACTTAATTCTACGACTAAAAGTAAAAAGTAATCTTTTCAAGAGTTGATGCTTTATTGTTTATCTACGAATAGTTAAGTCCTAATTGAAAATAACTAATTGTGAACGACTTTGATCTAATGTTTCAAGCAAGTTTAAACCAATTCCAGGGATGCAACATATATTGAATATCATGTATCAAATTATTGGCATAGAACTAATTTCAGTTGTCAAGTTACTGGTTTATAGGGTTAATTATATGAGTCGGGCTATACACCTCTCGTCGCCTACCCCAATTAGCTACCTAACTACATCATTGAGTGGGGATAAATAGACTAATTGGCGAGCATTTATATATCATCCTATTTCATAACCAAGCGAGTTGTTCGTCCGGGCGTCACTCCTGAACACAAATCACCTCAACTTAACGGGTCGATCAAGCTCTCTATATTCTCTGGTCTATCTAACCTCTCCTCTCCCGATTTTAAGGTTAAACAATAGATTTATCTCTAGATGGCCAGTCAAGAAATACTAAAACAAGAATATAGAAGTAACTTATAATGACAACCAATAATTAATTAATAAAGCCTTTAATAATCAACAATCCATTCGTAGCTACAGCCCCAGAACTAGGGCGTTTAGCTACTCATGCTATTAGAAAACAAGAAAATACAATAGTTCGTGCAATTTCTAGAAAGTAGAAGAGTTAAAGGATTAAAACCTATTACAAACTTGAAGTCTTGCTCTTGCACGCTAAATCAAAAGTTGAACACTAACAATGGAGTCCTAAGGGTCTATTTATAATAGTTAGGAACAATAGAGTCAAATTCTACTGCAACTAGGAGTCCTTTTTAAATCAACTTTCGCCAAAACTCTGAAATAAACTGGGGCATCGCGCCTAATTTGCGCCTGGCAGGCTGGCGCGCCGCGCTGCCAGTGCGCCCAAATGTAGCTCCAGTAAAAAGCTCTTGGCGTCACTTTTCATCTTTAACTCCTTTTTCTTCCTTGACTCAATCACTTCCCTTAGGAAACCTGCAAAATTACTAATCATGTATGTTAGTATGCAATCATTGCAATCTTAAGCCAAAATACTCTAGTTAGATTAGTGAATGTCCTAAAACTTACGTTAAAGATGGTTAATTTGTAGTAATTTGGCATATAAATATGCCCAAGATCAGTTAGTTTAAATGCTATTTAGAAGTGAGTTTAATCATTAATTGTGGTTTAATTTAAGAATTGTAGTTGCAAATGCAGTTCTATGTTCGTGTTCTTGGCTTGCTTGAGAGAGAGGTTTTAGAACTAAAATTATTGATTAATGGTTTGTGGGTGTTGGGTTGACCTGGGTTCAGCTCGAGAGAGTGAATCCTAAATTCAATCCCACACATTCAACTTGAGAGAGTGAATGGACTAAGGTGTGGGTTGTTCTTATTTTGCATGCTTGTTGATGTTCGAGAGAAATCACTTGATTCGGGGTAAATTGTTCGAGAGAAATTTTACCTCCCCTATAGCCTAGCTTACTCACTAATATCTAGCTATTTACTAATAGTTACAATTACCCATTCGTCTATATTAGCCTATAATCGATCACATCCCAATAACCTGTCTCATTATTGTTAATTTTTATTGTTTGTAGCTATTAATCAAAACTAAAACCCCTATTTGACATTTGTGTCACCCCTTAATTTGAATGATGTCTTTATTCGATAAATTATATTCCTATGACTGATTTGAACATATTCATACTTCCAAATTGAATCTGAAACACGTACCACTCCCAGTGGGATTCGACCCCAACTCATTTAGTTGGGTTTTATACTAACTAGTGATCGTTGACACTTAAAATTGGATGACGTGTCCTTGAAACGTTAATCAATGTATCTAATGTATTTCTACCTGGAGAGCTAAATGAAGATGTTTATAAGCGCCAACCCAAAGGTTTTGAACATTCTGATTATCCACAACATGTGTGTAAGCTAAGTCGTGCCATTTATGGGTTGAAACAATCGCCTAGAGCGTGGTTTAATCGACTTGTAACTTATCTTTTAGACCTTGGTTTTAAGCAATCTACCTCCGATCACAACATGTTCACTTTTTGACATGGAAGTTCTATTTTGATACTTCTTATTTATGTTAACGACATTGTTGTTTTTGGATCCTCACATCGGCGTGTTGATGATTTTATCGAATCCATGAAAGCTGAATTTGCAATGAAATATCTTGGTTCCCTTCATTACTTTTTAGGTGTGGAGATAGTTCACAATACTGTTGGGGCTCTTCTCCTGCAACAAAAATATATATCGGACCTTTTGCATCAATTTGATTTGGCTGAAGTTAAGCCTGTCCAAACTCCTCTTTATAGTAAGCTTGATTTGCATTCTGTGGATACCCAACTTCTTGATGATCCTTATCTGTATCGTAAGATGGTCGGCAGTCTTCAATATTTATCCTTCACACGACCGTATATACAATATGTTGTAAATATGTCTTCCCAATTTCTGCATCAACCTCGTCTTATTCATCTTCAAGCCGTTAAGCGAATCTGCCTCTATCTTAAAGGCACTTCTGTTCATGGGTTGGAGCTGAACAAAAATACTTCCAACTCCTTAACTCTCTTCCAGACTCGGGTTAGGAGGGATGTACAACAACTCGTCGCTCTACATATGGATTTTGCATTTTCCTTGGAAGTAATTTGATATCTTGGTCTACAAAGAAACAACCAATTGTTGCGCGCTCAAGCACCGAAGCTGAATATCGTGCTCTGTATGTTGCCACTGCCAATGCTATATGGATACAATTTATTCTCCATGACTTAGGTATTTATCTTCCCACTCCTATTCTTGCCAAATGTGATAATATTGGCGCCATCCATCTTGCACATAATCCGGTCTTTCACTCAAGATCGAAACATATTTATTTCGACTATCATTTTATTCGTGAAAAGATTGCCCAAGGTGACCTTACGGTTTCTCAATTTCCCACCTCACAACAGCTTGCAGATGTATTTACAAAAGGTATCCCTGTTACAAAATTCAAGGAGTTTCGGGTCATGTTCATTCCTCCACTTCAGATTGAGGGAGGGTGATAAAGATATTATTGTAAATATAATTTAAAGAGTTATGTACTTGTAATTGCCTTATAAATAGCACACGTTCAGGCCCTGGCTATTCACGCAGGCTTGGTTTATTTTCTCCAATCTCTCTGAAACTTAAACTTCAACTATAGCAACACATTGGAATAGAAACGAAAAAAGGTATTTCTTATTTGTTAGGTGTATTGTAAAGTAATATATACAAGGTTCACATCAGCTATATTGTTGTATTCTAAATACAAAACATTGTCAAAATATTCAACAATATATTGTTTGTATCCCAAATAAATTTCAGTCAAAGTAAAAATATATTTCGAAGCGTAACTGTATTCTAAAATATATTATGTTGAATACACAATTAGTATCATATCACCTCAATTGTATTCTAAACAGATCTGTATTTAAAACTTAATACATACAAATTTATGCCCATTCAAGCACACATTATTTGTATCCCTAATAGATAACCATTAAACGTACAAATGTATTTCGAAGCAATCATCTAAATTGTATTTTAAACAATTGTATATTCGAAACTTCCTACACACAAATTCATGTCCATCCAAGCTTTCAAATACTTTAACTAAATCAATTTGAATTCTAACAAAATATGTAAATTGAATTCGTAAAAATCGTATTCCAAACTTATTCATTCTTCATCATACGGTAATTCAGCAAAACTTTTGTCACAATACCTTTTAGAGTAAAACTAAAAGATTAAATATTAAATACGATGATATTTTCGGTCGATTATGTAATGACCGGGTCCCGTCGTTATAGAAAAGCCAACGGGGGAAAATTTTGAGTCGGAAACTTTTTTGTAGTAACTTAAAATTTCCCAACCTAGTCCAAATTTGGATGAAATCAGAGTCTTTGAGGTGTAGGGAAATCTGGTAATAATCATGTGACTTACTTATGATTTTGATTACATAAGTAGTTAGATAAGTCGTTAAGGAATCTGTATGCCTTTACGGAATTGAATTCGGGAGAGTAGAAGTCTCAGAATCGATTTTAACGGTAACGATATTTTTTGGGCATCGTTAGTTAAAGATGTGTTGTGAAATGGGGGTCTTGGAATTATTAAAATAGCTCATTATTTCATGCAAGCCGCTTTGGCGGTGGTTTTGGTCGCTCTTGCGGGGCCGTTGTAGCAGGGTGAGGGCCGTTGTGGCGGGCCAAACGCGACTTAAAGTCGTAAATAAACCCCAAAACATCTTTATTCTGCGCTTTTCGATTTTTAGAGCTAAGGAACGAACCCTAGGCGATTCTTGACAGTTTTTCCACCATTCTTGAGGCTAAAGGTAAGATTTTAAATCCCCGAATCCATTTTTTTATTCGTAGAACGTAATAGAATGAGTAATTATCGATGGGGGAGGGTTTTGATCGAGAATCTATGGTGGAAAAAGCCCTAATTCAGATACTTGGGATCATGGGTATGATCTAGGGTTGTTAAAATTGTTAGTAATCCGGGTAATTAGTGATTGTTTATTAATTTTCGTATTATATTGATTGTTTGTAGACCAAGAACAAGCGGAATGAATCCAGAAAAGGAAGGATCAAGTTTTTTAGAGTTTCAAGCTTGTTTCGAGGTAAGTGATGGTTGTGATTCTATGATTGTGTGATGTATGCTTGTTCTTGTTTCATTATGATACATGTATATATGCGAATGTTGCATTATTGATCACACTTGTTGTAAATGAGATAGATGAATAACTATATGTCATGAATCACTTCTTGATTGTATGATTATTGAGAATGTACTTGTTATTGTGATTGTGGTGTGATGATTGGATCCGATACCGCATTCCGGTATACTAATTGGGATCAGTTGTCACATTCCGGCATAATTATGGAATTGGTTGCCATGTTTCGGCATAAACATTGGATCGGGTACCATATTCCGATAGGCTAACAGTTTGGGTTGGGGTTCCATGAGAGGACCAATGACTTGTTATAAATGTATATTGTTGAGCATGTGATAATCGATATTGTATAGGTTTGGTATGTTGCATGTTTGTAATGTTGTATTGACTTGCTTATGTTACACTTAGTGGTATAGCCGTGTGATTCTACCAGTACACTGTGGTTGTGTACTGATACTGCACTTGCTCTTTCTTTGTTGAGTATAAGACATCTTCAAGCGGCTATTGACAGACCTCGCTTAGAAGATCAGTGATTATCGTTCGAATTCAAGGGTGAGCCAGTTCTTCCAGGCTGCCATGAGTTCTCCTTTCGTGTATGTCCATATTTCGAACTTAGACTTTTCTAGTTAGTTATTAGTTGTTAGTTTGGGGTTGTGACCCTTCTTGTTTAGACTTTGGTTCATTGCTAGATGTTTTGGTAAATTGACTTTCAGGTTCTAAGTGTATTTTTTCGCATTGTTAGTTGTTAGATATTTTGGAAGTCTATGGGAACTGCAGTTTTAGATATTATTCCAGTTTCCATATCCTTGAATGCTTTAGTTTTTGGTTTAGTTGCTTGGTTTAGGTTGTAGTAGTGGTTCTCCCACCGGAGGGTTAGTTTGGGTGCCAATCACGAAGGTCTAGGTCGTGACAAAGTTGGTATCAGAGCCTTGGTTCATTGATCCCAATGTACCAAAACGAGTCTAGTAGAGTTTTGCGGAATGGTACGGGGATGCCTTTACTTTTCTTCGAGAGGCTATAGGAGTTTAGGAAATCTCTCTAGTTTCTCTTGTCTCCTTTCATGGTTTGACTTGATTCCAATTGGTTTTGGCGATTCAAATTGGTATCTAACCTTTTTCACTCTTCTGTCCGCAGATGGTTAACACTAGATTCAACAGCGTCAGGCCCGTAGCTCCCGTCAATGCTCCAGCTAAGGAATCTGCAGCGAGAGGTCGCGGTCGAGGCAGGGGTAGAGGAAGAGCTAGGGATAGAGGCCAAGGAAGAGCGGAGCCTACTAGAGATGGGGTACTGGTCAGAAATACTCCCCAAAATAAGGCCCCTCATGTGCATCATGAAGAGATAGAAGAGGATATTGAGGTTGAAAATGTTGAGGAGGTTGGACAAGAGGAAGAGGTGCAGGCTGAGACTACCGGTGTTCCTCCCATACACCCAGTGTTAGCTCAACATATCATGTCATTCTTGAAAGGATCGGTTGGTCCTAGAGTGCTTCCTTATGATCAAGCAACTCAAGCTCCTACTAATCCCCTTGTTTCTAGCACTGCACCCAAGGTGGGTGGGACTAGAGATAATAATGCTTTCTTCCGTCCTTTGTTGGGTTCTGTTATGACTGGTAATGAGCATGAAATGTTGACTAAGTTTTTGAAGCTAAAGCCTCCAGTATTTCTTGGTTCTGAGAGTGAGGATGCTTATGGGTTTATTTTAGATTTCTATGAGAGGCTTCATAGGTTGGGAATTGTCCATCAACACGGGGTTGAGTTCATGACCTTTCAACTTCAAGGTGTGGCTAAACAATGGTGGAGAGCTTATATGGAATGTTGATCTTCAACTTTACCTCCACTTACTTGGACCTAATTTCAAGCTCTGTTTCTAGAGAAGTATGTGCCTAGAACTTTGAGGGATCGCAAGAAGAATGAGTTCATAGCATTGGAGCAAGGTGGTATGTTTGTGGCTTCTTATAAGGCCAAGTGCCATGTTTTGTCCAGATATGCTACTCAATTGGTGACTACTAAGGAGGAGAGGATCCGTTTATTAATTAGGGGATTAAACTCTGAGTTACAGGTATTATCTGTTCATATGACCTCTGCAGGGAGAAGCTTTAATGAGGTAACAGAGTTTGTGAAGAAAGTAGAGGGGGTGAGGCGAGACGGTCAGGCTAAGGCATTGGCAAAAAGGGACAAGAACTCGGGTAATTTTCAAGGTTCTTACTCTAAGGGGTCCAAAAGGCCAACACTTGATGCCAAGCCAATTCAGTCCGCTATGCCCGCCTCTATAGGTAACTACTCAAGAACTCCATCTCATAATTTGATTTAGGATAGCCAGGGAGTCGTGCCTTCGATGGGTGGCAGACCATCTTTTGATCGTACATGTTACAACTGTGGAGAGTCTGGGCATTTGAGGAGAGATTGTCCCCACCCACGAGTGTTAGATTCCGCGCAGCAGCAGACTAGAGCGGTGGTACCCATAGGAAATGGTAATAATGGTAGAGGACGTCCATAAGGTGGGCGAGGAGGTAATCAGTGAGGCCGTGGAGGTAGAGGAAATGGTAATACAGGAAGAGGTAACGTGCAACCAAGAAGGAAAGTGGTTCTTCAAGATGATAGGGCTCAGTGTTACGCCTTTCCGAGCAAGAATGAGGCAGAGGCATCTGATGCAGTGAGCACATGTACTATTCATGTCTGTGATCGGATAGCTAATGTGTTATTTGATCCGGGTTCTACTTATTCATATGTATCTATGCGATTTACCTCAGAATTTGCTATGATTTATGATATACTAGATGCCCCTATCCATGTTTCTACCCCAGTTGGAGAGTCAGTCATAGTCACTCATGTCTATCGTGTTTGTCCTATTTTGTTTATGGGTTTTCAGACTTGAGCTGATTTGGTGATTTGGATATGACTGATTTTGATATAATCTAAGGCATGACTTGGTTGTCCCCCTATTATGATGTGCTTAAATGTAATATTAAGTCTGTAACTCTAGAAATTCTGGGAGGGAAAAATTAGAGTGGGAAAGAGTGTACAAGCCTAAGCAAGCTAAGATCATATCCTTCATTCGGGCTAGTAAACTGGTAGGGCAGGGTTGTTTGGCTTATTTGGCTCATGTTAGGGATGTTGAGGTTGAGACTCCATCTATTGAGTCTATTCTTGTGGTGTCAGAATTTAGAGAAGTGTTTCCTAATGACTTACATGGTATGCCTCCGGATAGAGATATAGACTTTTGTATTGTATTAGAACTTGGTACTCGTCCCATTTCTATTCCTCCATATCGCATGGCTCCGACAGAGTTAAGAGAACTTAAGTCTCAAATCCAAGAGCTTCTTGATAAGGGATTTATTCATCCTAGTGCTTCCCCATGGGGTGCTCCAGTTTTGTTTGTTAAGCAAAAAGATGGTAGTATAAGAATGTGTATAGATTACCGGCAATTGAATAGGGTCACTATTCGAAACAAGTATCATTTCCCTCGAATAGATGATATTTTGACCAATTGCAAGGTGCATCAATTTTCTCCAAGATTGATCCGAGGTCTGGCTACCATCAGTTGAAAATTAGGCCTGAGGATGTGCCTAAGACTGCGGTTAGAACCCACTATGGGCAGTACGAGTTTCTAGTTATGTCCTTTGGCTTAACTAATGCTCCTGCAACTTTTATAAGTTTAATGAATGGGGTGTTCAAGACATTTCGTGATTCTTTCGTCATAGTCTTTATTGATGATATTTTGGTCTATTCAAAACGTGAGGAAGAGCATGCCGAGCATCTTCGTATTGATCTGGGTGTTCTTGGGAAACAAAGGTTGTATGCTAAATTTTCTAAGTGTGAATTTTGGTTGACTTCTATTGCATTTTTAGGACATGCAGTTTCGAAAGAAGGCATAATGGTAGATCCTCAAAAGTTTGAGGCAGTTAAGAATTGGGTTCGGCCTAGCTCTGTGACAAAAGTTAGGAGTTTTACTGGGCTCGCTAGCTACTATAGTCGATTTGTGAAGAACTTTGCTTCTATTGCCACTCACTTGACTAATTTGACCAAAAAAGAGATACCATTTGAATGGACTAAAAAATTTGAAAAGAGCTTCCAAAATCTCAAGACTCTCTTGACCACCATGCCTATTCTAGCATTACCAATTAAAGGTAAAAAATTTATTATTTATTGTGATGCTTCACATTCTGTTTTGGGTGTTGTGTTCATGCAGGATAAGAATGTTATAGCTTATGCATCACATCAATTGAAGGTGCATGGGAGGAATTACCCAACACATGATTTGGAGTAGGCAGCGGTAGTGTTTGCTCTAAGGATCTGGCGACATTATCTCTATGGGGTTAATTGTGAAGTGTTTATTGAGCATCGTAGTTTGCAGCATGTGTTCACTCAAAAAGATCTGAATTTGAGACAACGAAAGTGGATGGAATTACTCAAGGATTATGATATGACCATTCAATACCATCCGGGTAAGGCTAATGTTGTGGCAGATGCTTTGAGTCGAAAAGCGGTGAGTATGGGTAGTCTATCTTGCTTGAGTGTAACCAAACAACCTTTGGCTAAGGAAATTCAGACCTTGGAGTCTAAATTCATGCAGTTGGGAATCTCAGAAAGAGGTGGGGTGTTAGCTAGCATTAAAGTGAGGGCCACATTCATTGAGGAGATCAAAGCCAAACAATTTGAGGATGAGAATTTAGAGGAGCTTAGAAAGAAGACTGTGATTGGTAAGGCAAAAGAGACCACTCTTGATGCGGAAGGTGTGTTCAATTTTAAAGGAAGAATCTCTGTTCCTAGAGTAGATGACTTGATTCAGAAATTGTTGGTAGAGTCTCATGGTTCTCGATATTCCATTCATCCGGGTGTGACCAAGATGTACCGAGACTTGAAGTGAATTTATTGGTGGCCGGGCATGAAGAAGGATATAGCGGAGTTTGTGGCCAAGTGTCAAAATTGCCAACAAGTGAAGTATGAACATCAAAGGCCTGCAGGTTTGCTTCAAAGAATACCAATTTTGGAATGGAAGTGGGAAAGGATAGTCATGGATTTTGTGGTTGGTCTTCCCAATACTTTGGGAAGTTTGATTCTATTTGGGTAGTGGTTGATAGATTGACTAAGTCAGCCTATTTTATTCTGGTAAGAATAGATTATAATGCTGAATAATTGGCTAAAGTTTATGTGATAGAGATAGTGAGGTTGCATGGGGCGCCCCTTTCTATCATCTTAGACCGTGGTACCTAATTCACATCCATGTTTTGGAGGAAGTTACATGATGAATTGGGCACACAACTCACTTTTAGTACAACTTTCCATCCACAGACGGACGGGCAGTCCGAGAGGACTATTCAAGTGTTAGAAGACATGTTGAGGGCATGTGTGATTGATTTTGGAGAGCATCTTACCTTCGTGTGAATTCTCCTATAATAATAGTTATCAGTCCATCATTGATATGACACCATTTGAGGCACTTTATGGGAGGGGATGTAGATCTCCTATAGGATGGTTTGAGGCTGGAGATGTGAAACCTTTGGGGGTCGATTTAGTGAAGGATGCTCAAGATAAGGTGATGAGTATTCAAGCTAAGCTTCTAGCAGCCCAGAGTAGACAGAAAAAGTATGCGGACCATAAGGTAAGAGATATGGCTTTTCAGACTGGTGAGAATGTTCTTCTTAAGGTATCACCCATGAATGGGGTGATGAGATTTGGCAAGAAGGGCAAGTTAAGTCCGCGATACATTTTTCCCTTTGAGGTTCTTGAATGTGTAGGCCGGTTGGCCTATAGATTGGCTCTACCTCCTAATTTATCGGGAGTTCATCTGGTATTTCATGTGTCCATGTTGAAGAGGTATCATACTGACGGGGATTTTATCATAAAGTGGGACTCAATTATATTAGACAAGGACCTCCAATATGAGGAGGAACTGGTTGCAATTCTTGATAGTGATGTGTGTAAGTTGAGGACCAAGGAGATTAAGTCCATGAAAGTTCAATGGAAGCATCGTCCAATTGAGGAAGCTACTTGGGAAACTGAGAGGGACATGCGAGACAAGTATCCCCAATTGTTCGTCGATTCAGGTACTACTTCATTCCTTCCTTAGCCTATTTTTCTTAAGTTTGTCACTCGAGGGTGAGTGATGGGTAAATTGGTATCTATTGTAACGACCGGGTTCCGTTGTTATAGAAAAGCCAACAGGGAAATTTTTTGGGTCGGAAAACTTTTTCGTAGTAACTTGAAATTTCTCAACCTAGGCCAGATTTGGATGAAATCGGATTCTTTGAGGTGTAGAGAAATCTGGTAACAATCGGGTGACTTATTTATGATTTTGATTACATGAGTAGTTAGATAAGTCGTTAAGGAATACGTACAACTTTACGGAATTAAATTCGGGCGAGTAGAACTCCCGAAATCGATCTTAGCGTGAACAATATTTTTTTAGCGTCGTTGGTTAAAGGTGTGTTGTGAAATGAGGGGTCTTGGAATTATTAAAATAGCTCACTGTTTTTTGCAAGCCGCTTTGGCGGTGGTTTTGGTCGCTCTGGTGGGGCCGTTGTAGCGGGGTGAAGGCAGTTGTGGCGGGCCAGACGCGACTTAAAGTCATAAATAAATCCCAAAACGTCTTTATTCTGCATTTTTGGTTTTTAGAGCAAGGGAACGAACCCCAGGCGATTCTTGACAGATTTCCACCATTTTTAGGCTAAATGTAAGATTTTAACTCCCAGAATCTATTTTTCGATCCGTAGAACGTAATAGAATGGGTAATTATCGATGGAGGAGGGTTTTGATCTAGAAACTATGGTGGAAAAAGCCCTATTTTGGATACTTGGTATCATGGGTATGATCTAGGGTTGTTAGAATTGTTAGTAATCTGAGTAATTAGTGATTGTTTATTGATTTCCGTATTATACTGATTATTTGTAGATCAATAACAAGCGGAACAAATCCGGAAAGGGAAGGATCAAGTTTCTTAGGGTTTCAAGCTTGTTTCGAGGTAGGTGATAGTTGTGATTCTATGATTGTGTGATGTATGCTTGTTCTTGCTTCAGTATGATACATGTATGTATGCGAATGTTGCATTATTAATCACACTTATTGTAAATGAGATAGATGAATAACTATATGTCATGAATCACTTCTTCATTGTATGATTATTGAGAATGTACTTGTGATTGTGATTGTGATGTGATGATTGGATCGGATACCGTGTTCCGGTATACTAATTAGGATCAATTGCCATATTCCGGCATAATTATGGAATCGATTGCCACGTTCTGACATAAACATTAAATCGGGTACCACGTTTCGATATGCTAACAGTTTGGGTTTGGGTTCCATGAGAGGACCAATGACTTGTTATAAATGTATATTGTTGAGAGTGTGATAATCGATATTGTATTGGTCCGGTATGTTGCATGTTTGTAATGTTGTATTGACTTGCTTATGTTACACTTAGTGTGATAGCCGTGTGATCCTACCAGTACACTGTGGTTGTGTACTGATACTGCACTTGCTCTTTCTTTGTTGAGTATAGGGCATCTTCAAGCGGCTATTGACAGACCTCACTTAGAAGATCAGTGATCATCATTCGAATTCAAGGGTGAGCCAGTTCTTCCAGGCTGCCATGAGTTCTCCTTTCGTGTATATCCACATTTCGAACTTAGACTTTTCTAGTTAGTTATTAGTTGTTAGTTTGGGGTTGTGACCCTTCTTGTTTAGACTTTGGTTCATTGTTAGATATTTTGGTACATTGACTTTCAGGTTCTAGGTGTATTTTTCCTCATTGTTAGTTGTTAGATATTTTGGAAGTCTATGGGAACTTCAGTTTTAGATATTATTCTGGTTTCCGTATCCTTGAATGCTTTAGTTTTTTGTTTAGTTGCTTGGTTTAGGTTGTAGTAGTGGTTCTCCCACTGGAGGGTTAGTGTGGGTGCCAATCACGACGGTCTGGGTCGTGACAGATTATCTTCAAATTCTCCATTTTCTTATTCAGTAAAAACTTCACTGATTGGTGATGATGAATTGCATTGAATTCGAGGAAGACGTATATCTGATGAACTGAATTGAATTCGAGGAATACAGATGATTAACAAGGAAGACAAATGATTATCAATACAATATCAATTGTCATTCGCTTTGTGTTTGAGGAAGAAGAAAGAGAATCTCCTATTTTGAAACTCCTAATCTTTGTAACGTACATAGTGAGAAATTTAAGCAATTTTACCTCTTTTGAATTATTGTCTTCCCTAATTTTCTCTGGTTGGTGAAGTCTTATTTGTGTTCTCTTGATTGAAACTTTTTTTAAAAAAAGAGAGAAAAGACATAAAGATACCATCAAAGTTGTCCCGAATTTGCATAAAGACACCTTAACTTTCAAAGTGTCCTATCACCCCATAGAACTATTTAATATCTTTGTACATAGGCCATTTTGACCCATTCCCTAGTCTATGTAGTCGCGCGTGTTGCTCACTCCCTGTGATAGAATTCAACCCAACCCGACCCTATTCTTTGAAGAAAAGTCGTCTTCTCCGCTCCTTTTCTTCTCTGTTTGGCTTGAGCCTCGTGAAATCGTTGCTTGCGACAATCCTAATTGCAAAATAGAGTGGTTCCACTACGGTTGCGTTGGCCTCAAAGAACAGCCCAAGGGGAAATGGTTTTGCGCGGATTGTGCATGAACACAAAAGAAGTGGAAAGGGAAGTGATAGAAATAGAAGAAAATCACCCAGGATACTGATTTTATGTTGATACTATGCTACTGTAATTTTGTTCTGTGTCGGCTGTTTTCTTGACAATGCTTATGTTTATTGTTTTGACTCTTCTGATAAAACCTTTTCGGAGTCCATTACTCAAATGGTCATTCAACTATTCTATTTTAATGATTAAGGACGATGTAAGATGATGAAGTCGTCAAACAGAGAGCAGCAACGTTGAACTTGCTATGGAAAAAACCATGAAATCGAAAAATTAGGGCTACCAATTGCTATTTTGGGTTTAAATTTGGGGAAAATGACATAAATTAATTAAATAATTAATAATAAAGAAAGAAAATGACATGTGGCACTTTTAAACTGGTCCATGGGAGTGAAAACACTGCATGACGCGCCTCATGTGCGTGGTAACAACCCAGACGAGGGAATGGGTCAAAATGTCCCATTTACAAAGATATTAAATAGTTATGTGGGGTGATAGGACACTTTGAAAGTTAAGGTGTCTTTATGCAAATACGGGACAACTTTGATGGTATCTTATGTCTTTTCTATAAAAAAAACATAATTGAGTCTAATAGCAAATACAATATAGCTATTTTTATTAAATATCAAAGTGTAGCTAAGGAGTCCTATTAAATGTTAAAATGTTGTTGTTTTGAAAAAAAATCGAAGATCAAAGCAGTGAATTTTGATGGACTTGGTCTTAGGTTTTAATAGTTGGACTAAAATTTAAGTTTGAGCTTGAGAAAATGATAAAATTAAGGCTTAACTTAATTAAAATGTAACAAAATATTTATATTTTATTTATGAATAATATATAAAAATTATAAAAAATTTATATAGAATTTCTCGGTTCGATTTGGTTGTTTTTGCGGATATTTTTAGTAAAATCAAAACAAAACCAAATAATATTGATTTTCAAAATTTTAAAACCAAATCTAATAAAACCACACCAAATATTAATTTTTTTAATCGGTTTGATTTGAATTACGATTCAATTTAATTTTTTAATCATAATCATGAACAACCCTAACGATAAAGAGGGTAAAAAGCAACCAACAGAGACAAATGTCCTTCACTGTTCTATTCTATTGCTTTTATACATGTAATTTATTTTATTTTTATTTTTTAGAGTGAGAAGTCAATTTTCAATAGTTAAAACTTTAAGTTTTATCATTTTGTCCATAAAATAAGCTAAACGATTAACAGTGGTTTGATTTTCCTTATTATAGTATTTTTTGGGGGGGGAAATGCATAAGTACCCCTCAGCCTATGCCCAAAATTCCGGAGACACACCTAATCTTCACTAAGGTCCTATTACCCTCCCGAACTTATTATATATATAATTTTCTACCCCTTTTTGGCCTACGTGGCACTATCTTGTGGACCCAGCGCGTGTTGACATTTTTTTCAAGGATAGTACCACGTAGGCCGAAAAGGGGGAAAATTAATAAAAAAATAAGTTCGGGGCGGGGGGGGGGAGGGTAATAGGACCTTAGTAAAGGTTAGGTGTGTCTCAGGGATTTTGGACATAGGCTGGGAGCTACTTATGCATTTTTCCTTTTTTTTTGTACTTATATCCTTGTAAAAACATTAAGTGCTTTCATATTATATAGCCTTCCACCAAAACAGGATCAACATATATATATATATATATATTATATATTAATTATAATATTCTAGTATTAGATTAGCGGGTGTAATTATTTTTGGTTAAGCAGGGACAAATAATTCATTACCAAAAGAGATTTGTATCAATCAAGATGGATCAATTCCACTTCTAATAGAGACAGGGTCATAACAAACTGCAGAATAAAATAAGCTATATACAAAGTCACAATCATGAGCCTAAATGTCAAAGAGTTTGCAATTTCAATAGCAATCAAGCATTCACAAGAAAGTACTACTCAAAATTAGGCCCAAATAGTAAGTATTACATAACTCAAAAGGGTCTTTTCTTTTCTCTCCAAAAAAATAAAAATAAAAATAAAATTTATTCCTTAAAAAATAAAAGACACTCGGTTCAAAGGGACTATCCTCAGGAAAAGAATCGAAAACAAAAACCAAGGAACCCATCCTAAAAAAAAAAGACTCAATAAAACAGTAAAAACTAGAAATTCATTTCCCCACCCCAGACTTAAAACATGACACTGTCCCCAGTGCAACAACATAAGTTAATGAGTGAAAGAAAGTTTTTTTTTTATGATTTTTTTTGTACCAGGTCCGTGACGCGGACTGAATATGGACTTCACTGTCCGGGAATTTTTTTTTTTGTTTTTTTTAAAAACTATATTAAACAAATCTAACGCACACTTTACCCTAACCAAAATATGCGGAAGAATTCACATCCCACACTTGAAAAGATGCTATGTCCCCAAAACATCAATTAAAATTTTAAAACAAGGGTTAGAAAAACTCCCTGGGGCCTCTAGGCCTAACTAGTAGCATGTTCTCTTAATTTTTATCAAGGGTCGTCACCCCACACTTGAGCTCAAACGTGCTCCTTAGCTCCAAATTTTGGATAATCAGACTTCTCCAAAACCTGTAAAAACCTCACAAAAAAAATGATACTAAAAAGAAAAAAAGAAGAAGAAGTTACACTATAAATTGGATTGACTCCCAATAAGCGCCTAATTTAACGTCGTGGCACGACACAAGTAAGTTCACCACTTTTCTTTCCACTTTGAACTTATGAATTGCACCCCTAACTTTACATCTATTTTTCTGCTCCTCTCAAGGGGTGGTGGTATATAGATAAAAGAACCAAGTAATAGATGTTGCATCTTGCACTTCTTGACCCTTATGTGAGGAATATTTGTTTGTCTACGTGGACTAGAAAAACTTAGGATGTAGGGGCCTTGTTCCTCATCTATACAATTCTCCATTAGTTCAGATGACTCGAATGATACATCAACATCTATACATAATGTTGAAAAGTGATTTGAATGGGGTCCAATACGTTCCTCTTCCAAACTTACACCAATTGCAACATGCTCAGTTTTATACTCTTTTCCAAATGTGGCATCTTCAAGAAAAGTATGATTGCATTGCATCTCCTCCCGTTTTAGATCCTTAATTTGACTTCTGATTGCCTTTTCAGTATCACAAAACTCATAATTCAATTGTTGAGCGTCAAACGCAGCAACCTTTGCATTCAATTCATTTCTTAAGTTTTGAGTATGCAAGAAAAACATATTAACATCTTGAAAGTGCTTCATTTTTCTATCTATAAGGCATGACATCACATATATGATTCTCCTACGACGCTCTTCAGATTCCTCTATTAATTTCCTGCAAGATTTCATACTATCAAAGGAACAAAGATTATTAGCATCATCATGAGAGGGTTTTGGAGTAAGGTAGCAACACACGGTGCAATCGACCCACAACCCCCTACAAAATTCACAAGATAGAGATGGTGCACACAATTCTCCCTCGGAAATATAATTACATTTTTGCCAAAAGTGAGCTCCTTTGCAATAAGCACAAGGTCTTACCACTTGTGAATAATCCTCCTTCCCGTTCATCCCACGAAAAGTATTAATTAGTAGAAAAAATATATGTATCAAAATAAATAAACAACTAAATAAACAAATAAAAAGAAAAAGTATAACCTAGAAGAATAGTTAATTTCTAAGTCCCCGACAGCGGCGTCAAAAACTTGTTGCTTCCAATTGCACACGCAAGTGTACGCGGTCGCACAAGTAATATAATGGCTTTTAAAAGAATCGAATTATCGAACCCAAAGGACTTGTCAATTAATTATTCTTACTAAATTATATTAATTATAATTATTTATTTAAGGGGAGGATTTAAAAAGATGAATATATTAACTAAACTAAAAATAAAGATAAAATAACTAAAAAACAATTAACTAAGAAAAGATAGATGTTTACACAATCAATAAATGAATCGATCTAGGATTATAATTTAACTAACAATCATGTTTAGCATCAATTTCATCAACTTATTTGATTATCTAGTTATTGATTCACAGGGTTAAATGTATGATCATGGTCTCCCGACCTCTAATCGCCTACGATAAATGACAACCTAACTACATCGTTGAGCAGGGATAGGTTGGACCAAGTACTGAGCATTACGATTTCTTCCTGTATAGTGACCAAACATGGTTTCTAGGTATATCCCTATCTTAGATACAAATTAACCCTAATTATTAAGAGAAAAGCATGCTCCTTATATTCCACGTTCTATCCTCTTATTCCTCTCCTGAGTTCAATTCGGCCAATATTTTATTTCAATGGTGATCAACCATAAAAATAGTAATCACAAGAATATAAGAACAACTAATATGATAAACAAATCATGCCAAATCAAAATCACTAAACAATCATATTGTAAGTAAATATAATTCAAGAACGAGAAGTTTAACTCCACATATACATAGAGCAATTACAACGAAGTATTCAAATAAAAAATGTAAAATAAAATAAAAGAAAAGAAGAAACCCTAAATCAAAAGTTAATTTCTACATTCATCCTCTTGCCTCAATAATTATTCTTATGGACTATTTATATATATAAAAAGACCCTGAATAAAATAATTGAGTCCAAAATAAATTGGGAACCCAAATCCTTAACGGAGTTGGATTCCTGCGTGAACAGTGCTTCGTCCACCGCCGCAAATTGGGAATTCTTGAGATGCTGCCACGTGGCACAACTCCTATGTGGTGCAGTTCTTTACTTTCTCGCCAACTTCTGCATATATAAATATTAATAAAATATTCACTTTAATCCATTAAGATGTCTGTTTGATTTTCTTCTTCAATCTTTCATCTTTAATTATTTTTAGCTCCAAACTTTTATATTTTTCCACCAATTTAATCCTACAAATAAAATATACTTTTTAACACAATTCATAAAATCCAGGCTTAAAAAGAACATATATAAATACTAAATGTGAGGCAAATAATGATTAAAAATATGTATTTTGGCCTCAGATCAGGAAACAACTAAGAAGAAGGCGAAGGTAAAATCAAAAGAAAAGTTGGAGGATGTGCCTGTTGCTAAGAACGCACCAGAACAGGGACCTGGTACCAAGAGAAAGTGAAATGGAAATGAGGACACCAAGAAGGATATTGTTAACAATTTGCGTGTACAGAAGGTCCTAGATGGGAGAGTTTTTGACCCCACGATCCTCAAGAAACTTGGAATGAACTCGTTAGTGAATCTAGTGGGGATTCAATCATGGACTCACCTATTCATGACCAAATCTCTTGTAATGCATGAAGACCAAGTAAGGGAGTTCTATTACAATGTGGAGTTCAATGAGGATGGAAGCCTTCATACTTTGGTGGGAGATAAAAGGATACATCTAAATGTGGAGTTGTTGGGAGTAATTCTAGAGGTACCTAGAGAAGGGATCAGGTTTGTGGCTGGAAAACTCTGCACTAAGCACTTTGCCAATGAGTGCTCTAAACTTCCAGACATGCATCGTGCAGGTATTCAAAAGAAACTCATGAAAGGGGAATACCAATTGTTGTTTGAGTTTGTGAACAAGGTGGTTCCCCCTCGTTTTGAGAAGCGTACAGTTGCAAATTCAGCATATTTATTCCTAATGGAATCACTCTACAAGTTCGACCCACTGAATATGCCAGCACTCATGTTGGAACATATGCACAATACGGTGATAGAACGTAAAAGCAAGCATGGAATGGGATATGGATACTTTCTCACAAAAGTGTTCGATCGTCTGAAAGTCTCAGTGGGACCAGGTATTGTTGGCACAATTAAACAATCTATAAATCTCTCTTAGTACCTTAGTCGAGTGTGAGTGCATCGAGGGTCAAACCAGACAACTGGGTAAAATGTCTCAGTTAGTGGCTGAACGGGATCAACTCAAGAGTGAACTAGAGGAATTGACACCACTTTTGGGGAATAAGGATGTTGAAATGGCACTATTGAAGGCACAACTAGCCAAAGCTCAGTTTGAGGGACATGGTACTGAAGAGGTCAAAAAGTTACGTCTGAAAAATGCAGCCCTTTTGACTCAAACTGCTGATCTTCAAGAGAGGTTGATCAAGGCTCATGACTCTGCCAATGACCGACTTACCTTTGTTATCAAATATCTTACCCATCAGCCTCCCTCTTCCTAATTCCCTCCATCTATTGTCCTTTCCTATTTTCTTTGTGTGGGCAGTGTCCCGGGTTCTCTTTAGTAGTTTATTGTCAATGTATTGAATGCTTACTCTGTGCAATGAAAAGGACTTCTGTTTTGTTGTGATGTCTTCCTGTCCAATTCTTTTTCTACGATGTGTTGCTAAAAGCTATGTTCTTTCTATGCATGCTTACTTTTAATCTTAGTTTACTGTCTCTCCTTTTTATGATGCCAAAAGGGGGAATGGGTACCTTAGACATAGGGGGAAGCGGAAATGAGTAGGATATATGAAGTGCAGGGGCAAGTAGAGAAGGAGGAAGACATATATGAAGTGCAAGGGGGAGTGGAGAAGGAGACATAACATTATGAGTTTGTCATCATCAAAAAGGGGGGAAATGTTATTTGCAGTTTTGATGATTTGACAAACAGAGGACCTTGTAAGGGGACCTGATCCTTGTCATTCCTATCCGTACAATTGACAGCTGGAAAAAGTACACAAGTTTGGTGCACGGTCTCCAAGTGTGGCAGAAACCTCGACCAATGGCATGACCTTGAAGGTTGTGTCTATTCTCATAAAGACATCCTCACACAAACACAACTTTAGTTTTTTCATCATAGATTTTGAAGAGCAAAAAGCAAAAACCACTCCTCTCAAGAAGTACTTACCAAAGAGAAACAAGGACCAAATAGAGCAGCTTGCGTCTTAGTTGTCTTAGGTTTTTACTTCAGTGCTTATTGGTGCAAATATAATCCTGAACTATAAAGGAATTAGATAGTTTGTTTGTTTTGTTCAAAGTCTAAATCAGTTGAGTTTAATTGGTTTATTGGGCAACATTGTTGCTGCTTAGTCAAATCCTAAGTCATCGTGGGTTAGTGGGCAACCGTGTGTTGCTTAGTGAATTCTAAGTTATTCGGTGTCGGATAGCTTAGTGGGCAATAGTGATATTGCTTAGTTGCTCTATTTGTAGCGGGGTTACTACATTTAGGGGGAAGGAATTTAGAGGTAAATTCCTAGATTGCAAGTTGTTGTAATCTGAATCATTGCTCTATTTGGAAGAAATGGAGTTTGGTTTGAAAAGCCTGTGAGGACAGGTCATGGTTTTCACTGCTCTTAGAGAAAGGGGGTTTCCACGTTAAGTGCTAGTGTTGCTTTACCTATATTGCTTATTTACTGCTCTTGCTTGCGTTACTGTTCTTACTGTGTCAAGGGACCTGGTCCATTGACTCGTAGTGGACACCTATATTCTAACAAATAATATGCAATTTGTCAACTAACGAGTATGGTTCATTTGGTTTGTCTCCTTATTTTAAAGTAAGTTTCAATAAAACAAAATTGATGTGAAATCTTAGAGATAAGCCGATAACTGAATCGATAACAATCAATAACCAATAGATCACTAATTGATATCTTAATGGTTCTATAACTGTTTAACATGTCAACGAACCGATAATCGATAAATCAAACTAATAAACTTCGGAATCAAATCGAATCAAAGCCTGTATGCATGCCTAACTTGGAATTTCTCCAAAAAGTTGGCAAGGAACAATTAATGTGAGAGCAACATTTGGAAATTGTCGAAGGAATTTGGCAAGGAGCAATTAATAACAAGGAAATATTTATGAAAAAAATATGAGTTTTGTAGGTAACATATTGGGAAAACATTGATGGGAAAAAATACGAGTTTTGTGGTATATTTAGTGGGAAAAGGCGAGCTTAGTGGGAAAAAAGGCTCATGATATTTAGGTTTTCTTGGTATGAGTTTGGTTTATTTGGTACCCATGTTATTTTATTAATGATAAATAATTTATGAAAAAAATGAAAATCTTCACATTTAGGTAAAATTTTCTTGAAGGATTTTTTTTTTGAACTTTTATAAATTGAGAATTGTTCCTTTCTACACCAATACTATACTCCCCAAATGAAGTCTTGTTTAGAGGAAGATTATTCTTCAATATTTTTTTTAACATCAGTCATATGTAGGTCAATGATCAAATCAATTTAATATATTATGACTTTGTTTTTATAATTTTTCTTGATTATCGACATTCAAGATTTCTCTATTAGCTTTCACACGACACGCTATTGTTTCAATCCATACAACATGCTCACATTTTCAGTTCAATCATATTCTAATTAAGGTTACATCAAGAACTTGGACTCATTGGATGATATAGTTTGTGTGAACATCATTATATTATGCTACTTTTTTGGTTCGAAAGAAATAAATAAGAGTACAAAAGAGAGACTATTGTGTAGCTCTAACCAAATTCTTTCAAAATTATGAATTTATTACCCCATATGTAGGTATGTTAAGCAATATGTAAAAAGAAATTCCCTTTACATCTATGGTACGTTCCTCCTTTTTTTGTTACTAGTAAAATTACTCTCGCTTCGTGCAGGAATAAAGAAAATATTTTGTATACTTAAGTATAGTTCTATGCATTTCTCTAATTTTGATTCCGATAATTTGAAAAGAAATTGATAGTGTGTACTACATAGTTTATGTGGATATAAATATTTCACATTTTTTTCTTCTTTATAGAATGAGAAAAGACTCAAATATGTCATTGAACTTTGAGATAAGTCTCATATATGTCATATGCTAAAAGTTTGACTCATCTCTATCATTTCTGTTTGAGAAAAAACTCATCCATTTCATTATTTGTTAACGGAAAATATTTTTAATTTTGCAAAACCATTTTTCACACGTGGTCAATTATGATTCGGTCATGTCATTAATTAAATTGTATTTTTAAAGGAAAAAAGTTCAAATATGCCATCAAACTTTGATAAAAGGCTCATCTATGTCATCCGTTAAAAGTTTGACTCATCTATGTCATTTCAGTTAACAAATAATGGCATGAATGACCCTTTCTCAGACGAAAATGACATAGACCAAACTTTTAACGGATAACATAAATAAACATTTTCTCAAAATTTAATGGCATATTTGAGCCTTTTTCCTTATAGAATTAGATTTTAGTACTTTCATTTCTCCTTGTTTAAAATTTGAAAGAAGCAAAACTGAAAGAGGAAAATGCACAAAATGAATTTATCAGTACTAAATTTAGGAAATCATATTATTTATATTCGTCTGGCATTCCTCTCTTAATTATTTTCCTTCCCGAAAATGTCCATAAGACCATTTAATTTTTCTTCTTTGACTTTATTACCTTTCACAATCCATCATTTCTTCGTTATAAAAAATAACTAGTATTTGTATTATTCACTTATTAATTTATTTTAAAAGTAATTATAGTAATACATTATACTATTTATATGATCATAGTAACCTAATTTATACATAACTTTATTTGTTATAAAAAAATAACTAGTAGTTGTATTATTCACTTATTAATTTATTTTTAAAAGTAATTATAGTAATACATTATACTATTTATATGATCATAGTAACCTAATTTATACATAACTTTATTTGTTATAATATTATTGTAATAGCTTTAATCAAATACATTTTTAGTTTACAATATATTTCTGTTGAACTATTAATAAAATCACTATTTTTTTAACGAAAAAAATCATATTCTAACTTTTCACATAAAATGTTTAATACTATAAGAATAAAGACAAATTTAAATATTTTACATATGTATAATTCAAAACCACAAGTTTCAAATATATTTTTTATTGATTTTAATTCGAGTTAAACTATTAATGGACAATTTAATTAACTTGCAATAATTAATAATTATTTATATTAGTATAAACATGAAAAAAAAATTAATACATAATTCATAAATGCATTTTATATTTATTGAAATTAATTAAATACACATGGTGAAACAATTGTTTGATCTTATATATAAATGATTATTCAATAAAGAATTTTGATAAGTTATATTTTATTTATGCACTATAAATAATTCAACAAACTATACACAGTAAAACAAAACAAAAATAGAAAAATGTTATATAAATCTGTTATTTATTTTTACGATAAAAAGTAGTTAAATGATCTCAGTTACAATATCTGAATAAACTTTATTTTATGTTTTTAAAACAAAAAACACACGTTAGATATATATATAAAAAATAAAAATAATGTGTCGACAACAAATCAATAAAAACACTTTTTAAGATCATGTGATATGTTTAATAAGATTCCGAGCTTGTCAATAAATGCATAATTACTTATCAAATGAAAACAGTAGGGCTATAGAGAATAACATGAATTCTATGTTGAGTTTTTCTTCCTTCAAAATATGTGATCTTTTATAACTCCTTTTTTCATTTTGTAACACCCCAGAAAATTTTTGAACTAAGACTCGAACCGTTTTTCGTAGTGAGTGAAATTTTTGCAAGGAATTTAAAATTTCTTAAGTATTAAGGTCAGGTCACTAGATGTAGCACCTTGAGTTTCAAAACGAACTAGATTGGAATTAGCAAAATCTGAAATTTTGCAAGCTAAGCTAAGTATGAGTTTTGGGTCGACTTCAAACGGCAATAACTTCTAGCCCAGAATGAGTTAGGTGTTCTATCAGATACCGTAGGAAATATCTTTGAATTTTCTTTCCAAAGCCACCGAGTTTGTTCAGTCGAGATCGTATGAGGGAGATATGTGCATTCGAAGTTGGGCTGTCTAGATAAGGAAAGTCAAAACCGGATTTTAGAGGGGTATTTTGGTCTTTTCCTTACCCAATCAAATTTAATTCATTTTTAGTAATAATTTAGGGGTCTAATATGATTAGGTTAAGTTTTATAATCCTAAAATTAGCCTAGGGTTTTAGTTGAGAGTTCAAGAAGAGAGGAGAAGATAAAAGAGGAGAAAAGAGGAGATGATCAAGCGTTGATTCTTGCGTCTTGATGCGGATTTTCTCCATGGGTTTAATACCTAAGAGGTATCTAAGCTTCCATAGTGTTGGGGTTTTTCACCCACACGCAGATCATATTATTTTCAACGCAATTTCATTCTTAAAGTTGAAGGATTAGAGTTCTTGATGAGTTCTTGATAGGTGTTCTTGAAGTTCATTCTAAATCTTGTTGTGTTGGGGTTTTGATGATTTCTTGAGATGAAATTTAGTAATTTGAGTGTTGTTTAGAGTATATTAGAGTGCACTTATGTTAAGTAATCGAATCTAAGTGATTGGGGAAGAAACCGTTCGATTCTAGGCGAGTTAGGGTGAGAAAACGAGCAAGGAAAATTCGTCGGATTTTCTGGATGGGGGCCTTGCGCGATGCGCTAGACATAGCGCCCCAAACCCTTTTCTAAATATTAGGGGCTAGAACTCCACGCCACCCATAGCCCCAGGGTCTCCTGCCCCATCCATTTTGTCGTCGATTTCTCCGTTTGAGTTCGTCTAAAGTGCACCTTCACTCATTTTCGATTCTAACTACTCTAAGATACTTCTAAACACATAAAATCATTCCTAAAATGATAATAACCTTGAATTAATAATTAAAATTCAAGGTAGAGTTGAGAGTTAAGTTTTGAGAATTTTTTCGAACATTCTAAGAAAGCCTATTTGAGTCCTTTTGTTGAGTCTTCTACAACTTCAACTTCTAGTAACTTGTTTCAAGACTCGAGCAAGTGAGTATGAGAATGAGGAGAATGTATTCATGAGTCTACTTTGTCATCATGAGATCTTTCATATCATGAACCATAACTCTTGAATTCATAATTCACATTCAAGAGAGAGTTAAGAGTAGAGTTCAAGAAAGCCTTTGAGTGCAATTCTGAATCCTTCGAGATCAACTATCAATTTGAACTAAGTTCTGAGAAAGTAAGTATGATAATGAGAAGAGTTGTATTCACCAATTCCATATTATTAAGTAGACCTCGAGTCGAGTCGTTCATGCTCATAACTTCCGCATGAACTCCATCAGTTGAGTATCTTGAGATGAGGAGTATCTTTGAGTCCTTGAGTTGAGTAGTTCATGCTCATAATTTCGCATGAACTCTGAGCTGAGCATTCTTGAAAATGAGTAGTATCATTGAAGTTCTATCTATGGTTATTGAAAACCTTGTATTGAGTCATTCATGTCCCTAATTCGGCATGAACCATATTATAAGAAGTCTTTTACAAATGTTTTAACTTTGTTTTAAGACTTAAGATTTGAAGTTAAGTAAAGAGTAGGAGTAAAGTCTTTTATAAACGTTTTAACTTCGTTTTAAGATTCAAGTTTTCAAGTTAAGCAAAGAGTAAAGAATTGAGTTCATTTCTCAAAACTTATTAGGGAACTAAGTATTCCCAAAGAAGTTTATAAATGTTTTCACATTTGAGCAGGAAAAGAACTATGATTTCCAAAAGAGCCTTTGGGCTAGTTTTCAGTAAAGGGAACATTGATTCCAATAGAGCCTTTGGGCTAAGCTTTGAGCAATTATCTCAAAACTAAAGAAAAAGGTGTTTAAAACACATATGAGCTAAAGTATATTTTGGGATTAATATTGAGAACCGAATTGGAGACGCGAGTTCATATTAACTCAAATCTCCATAAGAACCATGTAGCCAACATGGGATTTTATGGGTCATACTTTTTAGATGATCACGTAAGTTAAACTAGTGGATTGACTAAGTTAAGTAAGGTCCTATAACGATGGCAAGGCATAGGATGGTCCTTGGCAGCGCGAGGTAAAGTGTTGTATCATCACTATAGCTCTTAAGTGATGGTTGTCGGTTAGAGAAACTCCCACAGAAGTTATTGTATTCTTATATACACAGTTATTTATATTTTTACATACATTTCAAAGTTATGTTGTATCCTTGCATACACATAGAGTTGACAACATGTTCTTTTTTAAACAGTTTGTTTCTTTATATTGCATTTGTTTTAAATTGCTTTATATTGAAATGAGTTTCAGTTATATTGAGTTGAGTATCCAGAGTTGAGTACCCAGAGTCAAATATCATATCTTTGAGTTGAGTATCTAATATCTGAGTTGAGTATCTTATCCTTGAGTACTTCTGAGTTGAGTAAGTTTGAATAGTTTTGAGTATCCTTGAGTATTCCTTGAGTTGAGTAAGTTTGAGAAGAGGTAAGTATGTTTCCGTTTTATCAAGTTTCAAGCTTATGTTTATGCTTTAGAATTCCTCTTACATGCTCGTACATTCCATGTACTAAGCCATTTGTCCTGCATCTTCTCATGATGCAGACACAGGTATTCAGGATCATCAACAGGAGATTCGTTGATACATCCGGGAGTTCGAGTTAGCTATGGTGAGCCTCCTTGTTTCTGGAGGATTTCATTTATTTTTCAGTTTAGTCAGGATGTCATGGGTCTTGTCCCGACTTCCATCTTTATCAGTTAGAGGCTTCATAGATAGTCAGTATAGTTGAGAAGTCTGTATTATTTATTTTATTAAATATTTCAAAGACTTAAATTGCCAATTTTGGGGAGAGTTGAATATATTTTATTATTCAGTGTTTTCATTTGAGTTAAAGTTTGAATTTAAGTTTTATGAAATTTTATTTTAGTTTTTAATATTTGTATGTTTGAATCAGTTTTCCACTTGTAGTCAGCCAGGATGAGGGTTCGCTTGGGGACCAACAATGGTCTTCGAGTGCCGGCCACGTCCAGGGTGTAGGCTCGGGTCCTGACAAACTTGGTATCAGAGCACAGAGTTCAAGAGTCATAGGGTGTCTATGAAGCCATGTCGGTAGGATCTTGTTTATGGTTGTGAGGATCCCACTTCTATAAATGAGGGACTACAAACATTTAAGAAAAGTTTCTCTTCTTTTATACTCTTAATCGTGCAATAGAGCTATGTCATAGAGATTTATTTATACTCGTGCCTTTCTCAGATTCATTCGACTACCCATCATACTAGAGGTGGTTGAAAAGCAGAGTTAGTTCTTTGTCGATGAGTTGTTCTTAGCAAGAGTTTTGAGGAAGTCATGAGACTCCAGAAGGGATTGAGAGAAGCCCAAGAGTAAGTTAAGTGTTCAGTATCAGAGGAATGCGCTCATATTCATGTGAATCGTGCGTTTGAGCTAAAAGCGAGTTGTACTCTTTTCATTAAGCCTTGTTTCAACTGAGATCTTTTTTAAGAAGTATGTTTAGAGCTTGGGTATGATTTTCACCCGAAAAGGTAGCATGAGTTATGAGATCATGAGCAGTAGTAGTGAAAGAGCCCAGAGTTAGAGGAAAGTATGAGAGGTTTAGTAATCCTAGAAAGGGAGATAGTGATGAGGCAAGCTATGTTATTATAGTCATTCACCTAGCAATTTAGTAATGAGGAGTTTTCCCTTATGGGTGGAGTAAGAGTTGCTAGTCAAGATGAGATAGAGTATATATTTGTTAACCAGAATAGAGTTGATGTCGATGTGCCATCGTATTGGAGGAGACTAACTTGATGTGTTGAATAAAAGAGCAGAGTATTTATGAAGTGATAGATCTAAGCTAGGATTATGATTTGTTTGAGAGGGTCATGATGTTCAGAAGGTTATAGAACTGATCAAGTAATGAGGTATGGTATGGTAGGCGAGCAATCATATTGATATTCGGGTTTAGTTATAAACATTAAGCTTGAATTTGAGATGAGTGTCATGATCAAAAGAATGGGAACATGAGGGTGATGATGTTAGTCTTGAGATTTTATCTAGTAGACTTGACATAGAGTAGGTGAGGAATTGAGATGTTGTTGCAATGAATGTGAGTAGTACAAGTGAGAGATCCCAACCTTTAGATAAGGACAACGAAGTGTGGCTAAGTCACAAGAGTAACAAGAACATTAAGAGGTGTGCCGAGATGGTATGTTACTAGATGAGGTTCCAATTAAGTTATGATTTTCCATGTGTGCCTAGATAGCATAATTGAGTTGTTAATGTGGAGTAGGTCCATAGATTTCAAGTGTTAGCTTTAGACCTAAGGGGGACATTACAAGATGAGAAATCGAGTCAAGTGTTTGAGATTAAGATGGTAATGAATTCAAAGAGTTTGTGGGATATCTTTTTAGAGATCCTTTTTGTAATGGAGTGATGTTAAAAAGAGGAGGTTGATGTTCTAATCGTGTTAGTGATGGTGTGATAATTCCATCTAAGGTTATTAACAATGAGGAAGAAGAGGATTATGGTTTACTAAGAGAAATAGTTAAATGAGAGCCCTTAGTTGGTTCAAAGGAGTTGGTTAGTAGGAGTCCATGGAGTTGTTAGAATACTAAGCTTGAATGTGGTGTTGTTGAACATTAGGTGGTTCTTGATATGAGCCCAATGTGGTGGTAAAGAGTAATAGTTTGAGATGAGATTCCCTATAGAGAGGTATAGAATCCGAACTTAAGGATTTGGGTTAAGATTGAATATAGTAAGAACATACCATTAGACTCAAACCTTAGTAAGAGTAACCCAGTCCAGTCGTTATTCGATGACGAATGATCCCAAGGGGGAGATATTGTAACACCCCAGAAATTTTTTGAACTAAGACTCGAACCGTTTTTCGTAGTGAGTGAGATTTTTGCAAGGAATTTAAAATTTCTTAAGTATTAAGGTCAGGTCACTAGATGTAGCACCTTGAGTTTCAAAAAGAACTAGATTGTAATTAGCAAAATCTGAAATTTTGCAAGCTAAGCTAAGTATGAGTTTTGGGTCGACTTCAAACGGCCATAACTTCTAGCCCAGAATGAGTTAGGTGTTCTATCAGATACCGTAGGAAATATCTTTGAATTATCTTTCCAACTCCACCGAGTTTGTTCAGTTTCGAGTTCGTATGAGGGAGATATGTGCATTCAAAGTTGGGCTGTATAGATAAGGAAAGTCAAAATCGGATTTTAGTGAGGTATTTTGGTCTTTTCCTTACCCAATCAGATTTAATTCATTTTTAGTAATAATTTAGGGGTCTAATATAATTAGGTTCAGTTTTGTAATCCTAAAATTAGCCTAGGGTTTTAGTTGAGAGTTCAAGAAGAGAGGAGAAGAGAAAAGAGGAGAAAAGAGGAGATGATCAAGCGTTCGTCGAGATTCTTGCGTCTTGATGTGGATTTTCGCCATGGGTTTAATCCCTAAGAGGTATGTAAGCTTCTATAGTATTGAGTTTGTTTACCCACACGCCAATCATGTTATTTTCAACACAATTTCATTCTTAAAGTTGAAGGATTAGAGTTCTTGATGAGTTCTTGATAGGTGTTCTTGAAGTTCATTCTAAATCTTGTTGTGTTGGGGTTTCGATGATTTCTTGTGATGAAATTTAGTAATTTGAGTGTTGTTTTGAGTATTTTAGAGTGTCCTTATGTTAAGTAATCGAATCCAAGTGATTGGGGAATAAACTGTTCGATTCTAGGAGAGTTAGGGTGAGAAAATGAGCAAGGAAAATTCGTCGGATTTTCTGGGTTGGGGCCTGGCGCGATGCGCCAGCCAGAGCTCCCCAAACCCTTTTCTGAATATTAGGGGCTAGCACTCCATGCCACCCATAGCCCCAGGGTCTCCTGCCCCATTCATTTTGTCGTCGATTTCCCCGTTTGAGTTCGTTTAAAGTGCACCTTCACTCCTTTTCGATTCTAACTACTCTAAGCTACTTCTAAACACATAAAATCATTCCTAACATGATAATAACCTTGAATTAATAATTAAAATTCAAGGTAGAGTTGAGAGTTAAGTTTTGAGAATTCTTTCGAAAATTCTAAGAAAGCCCATTTGAGTCCTTTTGTTGAGTCTTCTACAACTTCTAGTAACTTGTTTCAAGACTCGAGCAAGTGAGTATGAGAATGAGGAGAATGTATTCATGAGTCTAATTTGTCATCATGAGATCTTTCATATCATGAACCATAACTCTTGAATTCATAATTCACATTCAAGAGAGAGTTAAGAGTAGAGTTCAAGAAAGCCTTTGAGTTCAATTCTGAATCCTTCGAGATCAACTATCAATTTGAACTAAGTTCTGAGAAAGTAAGTATGAGAATGAGAAGAGTTTTATTCACGAGTTCTATATTATTAAGTAGACCTCGAGTCGAGTCGTTCATGCTCATAACTTCCGCATGAACTCCATCAGTTGAGTATCTTGAGATGAGGAGTATCTTTGAGTCCTTGAGTTGAGTAGTTCATGCTCATAATTCCGCATGAACTCTGAGCTGAGCATTCTTGAAAATGAGTAGTGTCATTGAAGTTCTTGAGTTCCAAGTATTTGAGTTCTATCTATGGTTATTGAAAACCTTGTATTGAGTCATTCATGTCCCTAATTCGGCATGAACCATATTTTAAGAAGTCTTTTACAAATGTTTTAACTTTGTTTTAAGACTTAAGATTTGAAGTTAAGTAAAGAGTAGGAGTAAAGTCTTTTATAAACGTTTTAACTTGGTTTTAAGACTCAAGTTTTCAAGTTAAGCAAAGAGTAAAGAGTTGAGTTCATTTCTCAAAACTTATTAGGGAACTAAGTATTCCCAAAAAAGTTTATAAATGTTTTCACATTTGAGCAAGAAAGGAACTATGATTTCCAAAAGAGCCTTTGGGCTAGTTTTCAGTAAAGGGAACATGGATTCCAAGAGAGCCTTTGGGCTAAGCTTTGAGCAATTATCTCAAAACTAAAGAAAGAGGTGTTTAAAACACATATGAGCTAAAGTATATTTTGGGATTAATATTGAGCACCGAATTGGAGACGCGAGTTCATATTAACTCAAATCTCCATAAGAACCATGTGCGAACATGGAATTTAACGGGTCATATTTTTTAGATGATCACGTAAGTTAAGCTGGTGGATCCACTAAGTTAAGTAAGGTCCTATACCGATGGCAAGGTATAGGATGGTCTTTGGTAGCGCGAGGTAAAGTGTTGTATCATCACTATAGCTCTTAAGTGATGGTTGTCGGTTAGAGAAACTCCCATAAAAGATATTGTATTCTTATATACACAGTTATTTGTATTTTTACATACATTTAAGAGTTATGTTGTATCCTTGCATACACACAGAGTTGACAACATGTTCTTTTTTAAACAGTTTGTTTCTTTATATTGCATTTGTTTTAAATTGCTTTATATTGAAATGAGTTTCAGTTATATTGAGTTGAGTATCCAGAGTTGAGTACCCAGAGTCAAATATCATATCTTTGAGTTGAGTATCTAATCTCTGAGTTGAGTATCTTATCCTTGAGTACTTCTGAGTTGAGTAAGTTTGAGTAGTTTTGAGTATCCTTGAGTATTCCTTGAGTTGAGTAAGTTTGAGAAGAGGTAAGTATGTTTCCTTTTTATCAAGTTT